>LXGT01000290.1:0-38019 GCA_001640655.1 Endoconidiophora laricicola | reverse complement strand
TTGATACTTGAGACTTGACAAAGAAGAAGGTGAGCTTAGCCATTGGCAACGTTATAGTCACTAAGGAGCTAGTCTTGTGACTATGAACAAGTGACAGAAGATTGGCCCATTTTAATATCTATTAGCTTATATCTGAGCATTTTCTAACAAGAACTGCCATAGTTAGAATGTTCTATTTAGCGTTATCCCAATACATTGAACTATGTATAATGGAGTGGGTTGAAGCAAAGATATTATTTAGATATCTAAACTCAGGCCTAAGACCTCCATCTTTTGCTGATTGTTACTTGAACTATAATGAAAATCCCTTTGATATCGCTCTACTTGAGTATATATTTTGTGTCTTGTTTCCCTCATCTGGTCTTGTGCATAATAAAGATACACACAGATGGCATTCATTGTCTGTGCGTTTCCACAGTAGGGTCATGTTGAAGTTTATTTTATTTTATATTAGTAACTTTATCTAGTTGATGATAATAGTATATATATTATACATCCTTTGAGGCTCTAGAACTATGAAGACTGTCATGTTAGTTCAAAAGCTTGATATTCTGCTTAGTGTAGGTACAGCCATATATTGATGCCTTTATCTAAGTGTCTTTGTCCCTTTTTTCCAAGGTTCATTCCTACTTTACTGCGTGTTGTGCAACACACCAATATATGGCCTGTCCCTTGTACTTGCCCACCATTACAAGATACAAGATCAGTTTTCAAGCCTGGAATATATATGTATAAACAGAAAGTTTTATTTTGACTTATTGTGTGGCCTGTCAAGATAAAGTTGCAATAACTTGTGGGAGTTCTGTTGTCTATTTATTGTTAATGTAATTCATGGATATCATGTATATTTTTGGTTCATTCTGTTGGTCTATATTTCATAAACCAAACAAGTCAAAATAGGCTTAGTATAAGTAGTATAAAGAATAGAAGCAACCTTAAGAATAAAAGCAGAGAATGAAAGCAGCCTTAAGTATAAAAACAACTTTCGTGAATATAATCAACCTTGAAAAATGTAAAGAGAGAATGTTGGTTATCAAGAAATGCCAGAAACCTCAACTTGAATTACTTCTACCTTTAAAACTTCAATCTTGTCATAATTTTAGTCTCTTATCAAGTGACATATTGGAAAAAAAATTGCCCAAAAACATTATATCTAGTTAGACACTGATAAGAACTCAAATGGCCATGAAATAGACACTGAATTTGTAATGAAACAAAGCTTGTTTGCAATATTTTTAAAAATTCCAAAATCTTGTTTGCAAGAAAAAACCAAGAAATGCAACATTCATTTTTGAATTTTTACACCAAAACTCATAGAAAAACTTATCTTCACTCTGTATTCTTCACATTTATCCTCTTTGAAAAAAGGAAATAGATCTATTATAAACATTGAAGCAAAATGCGCAACAGGAGACAAATTTAACTAGCTGACATTTCTATAGTTCAGTTGCAAAACAACATCAAAAGTAAAGAAAAAAGTAAAGAAAAACCATCCAGAACTGCAGAATCCTAAAACAAATCATTCAAACCTACAAAAAAACCAAAGAAAAAAAGATGCTTAGCTGTATAATCCATTTCTCATAATTTAACATTCTTGCTTTTAACTTTAAACCCCAAACTTTTGGGTTGTCTAGAAAAGATAACAGTATCAAAAACTAAAGAAACACTTGCTCAAGGAAAATAGTACAGGAAAAAAAAGGAAAAGTCACTATCAGTCTGCCTTTGCAAGGAAAATGAAATAAAACAGCCCCCCCCCCATCCTCCATTGCAGGATTAATGGAAGACGAAATATCGATAGACAAAGAGATTAATCAGAATGATATCGAGACAAAGCTCAATAAGCGAAGTGTTAGCTGCATATAGATGTGCCTTGTAAAGTATGGCAAGGGAAGAAAGAGAAAGAAAAAAAATATGATAACTCAGTTTTTCTGATAGTGCATGGTTCCCAAATACTTTTATGCCGCTCAGTCATGTGTGTGAATACCTTTGAAACCTCTTTCGTATTGCATCATTACAAATATTATTCTCCCTTTGATAAAACCTTCTATAATAAACTCTTTACGCTCAGCTAGAACTAGAACTAGCTAGTAAGTGATCATTTCGGCTTTCCGGTGTTACTTGAACACGAGGAAGAAAGCATTCTCTGAAAATGTGTTTCTTTAGCCATGCTCAAACGGCAAGTTGAAAAGAACACAAAGTAACGTTGAAAAATGAGCAATGCATTGGAGCTCTTAATGCTATGAGAGAATTAATCACCACTACTTACTAGTAGTACTGCTGCTGTTTCTGAGATGATGACAAAGTCTAAAACAAAAAGTACAGCTTTAAAATCGTCGAAATAGCTTGTTGCATATTGTTTTTATTCCAAGTTGGCAAAAACAAATTGAGAAGATGGCTCAAAAATATGGCTCTTAAAGCAAGCTTGAAAATGGAAAATGCAAAGGATGGTCTGAAGAGAGGAATCACGGCATTGGTAAAAGCAGAACAAGTCCAAAAAAAAAAAGAGTTAATAAACTAGTCTTTTGGTTTGCATAAAAAAGTCATGCATAATGAGAAGAAAGGTTACAACAAGAGAGACATAAATACAAGGGCTGTATTAATGAAAGAAGTCCTAGTATTATTATTGGTCAGCTGCAGGGTTTAGAGCGGTGAAGAAGAACGTCCGTCCCCTTTTTCTTATCAGTAAATCTACGTGTCATTAGGAAATGATAGTCCGTATGATTACTAAGGGTTCTCTCTTCTCTTTAGTTTTTGGTATCCATTATTATGTGCCCCTATTAAGGAGCTAGAAGATGCCTTTTTGGAGTGGGCTACCAGCATTCCCTTTGCTTTCATTCGGAAGCGGTCGTCTAACGTTATCGATGGCCACCTTTCGAACTAAGACTACGTTTCTGCAAGGGGTTAGATTCTGGATTCAGTCTCAGTCCAGAAAAGCCGTCGCGTGTGTGTGTATTTAACGTCTACCTACATTCATGTCGCACGAAGACGATCCGAGTTTGGTTGAAAAAAAAAGTTTCCAATTGTGAGGATGAACTAGCGGAATGAGGAGTTATACGAATATTGTCAACTTACTAGACAAGAAGACAAAAATGGCTTGTGACAGGGCTCCGCTGTGATTATGATTATAAAGATAAAAAAAAAAGCATAACGTTGGGTTGAAAACTTTGCCCCGCACTCTGGTATCATATGCCTATATTGTTGACTGTCTGCATCAAAATGAAGGTTAATGAAAACACAGGTGAACATGAATCTTCTTGACTAATTCTCGATAAGAAACTAATGCATAGATAAGCTGTCTCGACTCCGCAAATTCTGCTTGTGCCGTATGAAGCCCGTCATGTGCCGTTATATCACGCATGGATGCAAGATCCTGTAAGTATCACTTGGTCATAGACACCGATTTTATTCTCTTACTAAATTCTGCTTTTTAAAGGCTATCCAGGAAGCCACGGCATCAGAGTCACTGAGCATTCATGATGAGTTTGAGAACCAGGGATCGTGGCGTAACAGCTCGGACAAGCTGACGTTCATTCTCTGCCAACCCGCAGCATCGCCTGATTCTGCTGTTACATCTATCAAGGCTGGTGTACAAGACGCCGACAGCCTCATGTTGGGCGACATCAACCTTTTCCTTAGTGAAGAGGTTCTTTCAGATTCTGCCTCGGATATGGGCGGCACCACAGTACCCGGCTCTGGAAGCTGCTGCGTTGGTTCCTCCTCATCGTCACATTGCCATACCCACGTGGCTACCAAAGAAGAAAAACTCTACACAGGTGAAATCGACGTCATGATCGCCTCTACTGCGCACCAAAACCGTGGTCTAGGCCGGGCAGCTGTGAATGCGTTTTTGGAATACATCTCGAGACACGAGAAGGAACTCGTTGCGGAAATATCTGCGGGCAAGGCCGAGGAAGACGCGAGTCGGATCATTGCGTTGGAGGCCCGGATCAAGGAGGGAAATGTACGTAGTCGCAAGTTGTTTGAGAGACTAGATTTCGTTCAGCGGGGGAGTGTGAATTATTTTGGAGAGGTCAAGATGGTTTGTGATCGGAGTTGGCGCAAAATCAAGACAGAGGGGTATGAAGAGGTGGGATACATAAGAGACTGAGATATACGTTATCGAATACACACTAGAAAACTTTTGCTAGGTGGTATTAGAGAGATATAGTTACCTATACGCGCCATTGACGACACGTACAATTTTCAACGAAGAGGACATACAAAATTGGTGAGGGTTTTTAGTCTCTAATGTAAACGCCAGCCGCGGATAGCTCGGTAGAATAAATAAAGAACAACAACAACAACAACAACAACAGTCTCTGATGCCGCCTAGCAAGTGTTTTTCCAGTGTGTGTTTTAATCTCTAACACCGTGTAGCAAGTGTTTTCCAGTGTTTGTTTTCAGTCTCTAATACCACCTAGCAAAAGTTTTCTAGTGTGTATTCGATAACGTCTATCTACATTTCTACGTAATTAATCCGTGCTAGGTTAGTTACTTGACAGAGTTTCAAAGCTTTTTGCTAAGGCTCACCTCCATTTAATAGAGACTTGATTATCTTTCCATAACCCTCAGGCCCAGAAAAGCATAAAAATATACAAACAAGACAACCTAAATTAGGCCTGCGGCAAGCACCCAACTAGATTTTTTAATCATTAATCTTATCCAGTTTTTAACTATGAAGATGGCTAGGCGAGTCCTATTATCATTACTTGCGATTAATTTTTATTTTTCTCTTGACTTCGTACTAAAATTATAACTGTTGCACAAACTCTTACTCATAATGGCACAGTGTATATACTGACTCACACTCATTTATACTAGCAACCCGCACTTACAGAGACAGTGCGCGAGAAAACTTTCAGTGCCCGCATTAAATTACAATATATACTACGTACGTACTACTTACTACAAACCGCCGTAGAGTCCGCTTTTGACTACGATGAAGGGTTCAAGGCTCAACCTAGTGCTAACTGCCGAAGCCCGTATCAATCTGCTTAATCTTGCTTTCATTGATTACCATTACCTTTCATCTTGTACAAAATATATTCATTAATAACCATTCAAGGACAACATTAAAGAAGCTCACCAAATCAAACTGGGCTCACCAAAATGTCTTCACGATCCATTCCGTATCTCCTCACGCAATATCTCTCTTTACCGGAGCATGGTTCTCTCAGTCTCGTCACCAACGTTCTTGGCGCAACAAGTAACTGGCTAATTGTACGCTACCTACAGAGCTTACTGCCAGCTAGATCCAAGGTTGAAGAGGGCAGTGCCCAGGAAGACGCAAGTATTGTGCTAGTCAGTTTTCTACGTGACTTTGAATTTTGGAATGATTATGCTGGAAAATTGGTACGTCATATCACAGATCTATCTCTTTTGGGATCTATCTCAGCTTCACTATTGATCAATAATTTTCTGGGCATATATCTTGGCTTCACTATTGATCTATCTTTTTGGGGATCTATCTCAGCTTCAATATTGATCTATCTTTTTGGAGACATATATCAGCTTCAATATTGATCTATCTTTCTTTGGATATATATCTTGGCTTCACTATCATCATTTCTTTGCATCATTTTCGATCATATCGTTGGCTTGCTCCATTATCTTGTGTCTTTGCTAATTCTTGTTTCATTCCTCATCGTTCTTAGGGTGTTGATCTTTCACGACATGCACGAGAAGGCAACTTCATATTTATTGATGGCCTCACTGAATTGTTCCTTCCGTCAGCCAAGCATGCGATACCTGTCAAGGGAAGACAAACTTTAAAATCACCAAAACTAGTTGATGTTGAAACCGAAATTAAAAAAGCTATCGCTTCACTTTCACCGTCATCGTCGACCTCAACCAACAAGAAAGTCATATTGATTATCGATCAACTGGATTTCCTCTTGGCTTCTACAGATACCTCGCCTATAGCTTTACAAAACATGGTTCTGACGTTGAGACAAGTAAGTGGAATATTTTTATCATGAATGTGAACTTCAGCTGCTAATCAAGAAAAAAACCCTACAGTCTACCCACTCCTCTGTTCTAACCCTATCGGCAGATGATGCCTTCGTTACTGAACAGCACACAACACTAGAAAAGAAACAAGCCCTTTTCATCCTAAATATTGCCCATCAGGCTGATATAATCTTTGGTTTGCGCATGTTGGATACCGGCGTAGCTAAAGATGTCAGCGGAGTTATGCGTATCACACGTGGTGGGGGAACGGATGATTACGAAGCTTCAAATTATGAAGAACATGAGTATCTTTACTATATCGCGGCTGACGGTGGCACACGGGTGTTCGAGCGTGGGCAGTGAACCAATCGAGAATATAAATAAAGCATATAAAACCCCAAGGTTTTTTGAAATAGTGTCTACAATTATTCATATGTATGTACATAGTTCTTGAAACTTGGATAAGATTATTGATAAAAAAAACCCAATTATATGTCATCCTATAAATTCACGATGAGACACAGCTATGATATTACGTATATTTTTGAGGTCTATGAAGATGGACAAAAAATTGTGACTTGGTCTATTTTTCTTGCCAAAGAATTAAAATGGCCTCCTACAATGGATAATTCAGAAGATATGATATGAAACGAGAAGCGGCAAGACAAGAAATAAAAAAGGCGTGCTTTTTTGCAACGACGTCAAGATACCAAAGAGCAACAAAATACAATGAGACAATGCGATAGCAATGATAACCTGTAGGATGAAGGTTCATAGGGAAGTAGAACTAGATAGGAAAAAGCCAGGCTAAGCTTTTGTTTATTTCGAAGATTTAACATCAAGTCATGCTGTTTTGTGGAGAGTTTAAAGAAGACGTTTGGTCTTTTTCAATTTCTTTTTGTTTTGTTTTGTGCTTCATGGGATTCTTTTTCTTAAGGACTGTAAAAGAGCTTTTTCTATTCGGGAATCACAGATCGAATTTACGCCTCAATAGCGGAGGGGCCACGGGCACCCTTGGGGGCACCGATCTGGAAGCCGTTCTTGAACCGCCGGGAGACATCCTTCAGGTAGCGCATGCGTCCAGTGCCGATAGTCTTTCTCCGCTTACCCTTCTCAGACCAGTTGTCTATAATGTGTGCGTTAGTTGATATGTTTTCTAAGAAGGTGAATTAGGGATGAAGATGATGTTCCAGATTGGAAAGAATGACCGATTTGTAAGAGCATATGCGAGCGGGTGTATATCCATAGATGTGATCATGTCGGCGTTGATACATGATAGGGTTGTTGTTGTCGAATAAGACTGTAACAAGATTGAGCGTGTGTTGCGTGCCTTATACAATTTATCTATACGTTTGTGTCGTTTGTGTGATTTTGCATATGCTCTAGCAACTTGGTTCTTCTTTCAAAGTGTTGATCATCGTATTCAAGGGTCGACATACACTTCCGGGTCTTAGCGGCGGGGTAGCCGCACGAAGAGCAGGTGTGCTTCTGGACGTGAAGAGAACGGCGGCCTGGCAATAAAAAGTCAATACATGATCAATTAATGGTTGCAGAGTTTGTAGGTGAACAATGTTAGGCCATTTTGTATATGCCCTACATTGTGCATCTGTTCCATTAAAAGGATTTGGATATGTACATACCGCAGCGGCGGCACAGAACGTGCGACTTGTTGTGGCGCTTACCAAAGCTGGAGGTACCCTTAGCTATGGAAATGTTAGTATAATTGATAATTCGATATTTAGCGTTCAGTCCAATATTG
Source organism: Endoconidiophora laricicola (assembly GCA_001640655.1). Taxonomy (NCBI): domain Eukaryota; kingdom Fungi; phylum Ascomycota; class Sordariomycetes; order Microascales; family Ceratocystidaceae; genus Endoconidiophora; species Endoconidiophora laricicola. Next base: position 30,311 of record LXGT01000290.1, on the reverse strand, counting down.
TCGTCGTTATCGTTTGCCAAAGTCGTCTTTGCACGTGTAGTTCGTATCGTTACATGATTGAAACAGATAAATCACAGACAGGCGAAACTAGCCTATGATCGTGCTATTTTGGTTGTGGAATTTAATGTTTTCGAAGGTTTGTTGGCATATGCTTCCCACGTCTTGTAGTTATATATCTTTTTCGAGTCGATTGTATGGCGGCGGGAAGCTTCAAAAACGACGACAATATTGAAACTGGTTGTGAGGGACAGGAGTATTCTCGAATGTCGGATATGAACGACTTGAGTTCGTGAAAGGCCGATACCATGAAAGTATCGAAGGGGGCGAGCGTAACGTACTCATTTTGGCGGTAGTTTGTGATTATCTTCCCTAACGACAAGAGGAGGTTTTTCGCAAATAGTTGGGGACGGGCCAATATGAGAATGCGGTCGTCGAAGCAGCTAGGTGGGCTAGCGATTGTTTGGGATCCCCACCACAAAAAAATTTAGGGCTTTTGTGCCCAGCACACAAAAAAAAAAACCCCGGTAAAGAGTTGCCCCGACTTGGACAGCGACATATCTTATCGCACGTGACATCAGCTAAAAGCCAAAAAAAATTTTAAGAGTAAAAAGCTCCTACTCTCTTGTGCTCAGTTCCACCCTTGTCAACCCTATTTTGCAACCAGTACTGTATTAACGTAGTAAATACATGAATTTCAGGAACAAAGGATGAAGGAACAACTTTTCGAGATTTAACGCGAGCTCACGAATACTACTTCACCTTGCCTGCCGACATACTATAAATCCGCTATGTATCTAAATCAAGCTTGATCTCTCTTTACATTATTTGGCAGTTTATTCTTCAAGCGTTCGCTGTCCTTGTTCGGTTCAAGGTAATATCAAAAATACCTCAGTAAAATGTCATAACCTAAAAATCAAATCAGACGAGGAAAATTGCGACGCACTTGCTTTAACGAACACATCTTGTGTGGCTGTGACAATAAATCAGCTCACAATTCTAGCATGCAACAATGCAATACCAATCTCTTATTAAGTCTAGGCAGATATGTAATTTAAAGCCGTGATTATAGATGGCATTTGTTTTGAGATTCTCGTATTTTAGTACCAGAGTGATATTAGACATTGTGAAAATAAAGATAACAAATAACAAATAGATTAGAGTCACATCCAAATACAACATAGTCTATCCATCATGAATCCCACAGTCCATTTCAAGCATCCACATAAATCGTACAATCAACATGATGATATCCACTTAGGCACGCCCTATTGGCAGATTTCTACTTCCAATAGAATGTTGGTAATGATACATCGTAAACAAGCAAGAGACGCCGACGTAGACCTGTGATATGAGCTATTGTCATAGAAGCCCACTACCGTAAATTAAAGACAGGAGATATTCGAGGAGAAGTTAGGTCTGAACAGTGAAACAAACAAGATTCTAACAAAGAAAACAACCGGAAGATAAAGAGCAATACCATGGCAGCAACAAATACCAGTAAAGTCTATCGGGTAGAGAATAAAGGAGACAAAGAGTAGTGAGAAATAAGATACCAAGAAAGATACAAGATATGAGTTTATGTAGTTACTGGGAAACGTGTAAAAAGACATGGTCAATAAGATAGAAAGAATATAAGAAAAAAAAAATAAAAAAAGAGCGGTAATAAAAAAAAAGTAGAAAAAAAAACAATCGAAATGATAAAGACGAATGTTGAGCACGATGACACTTTATCTCCTCCCATTGGTATTATTGGTTGTTTTTGAGCAACATGGAGAGACTTTGCGTGCCAAAAGATTAAACAAGGAAGCAAATAGAAACGGAGACTGACCCAAGCGAGCTATAGCATGCGAATGTGGTTTTGGTACAGCATGGTGATAGTGTGTGTTAGTGTTGAAAAAAAAGATATCCTTATACATATGAAAAATTTCCATCGTGGAGAACTTAGGCAGACATGGCTTCGTACAGATAGACAAAGCCGAAAATGAGGAAAGTGATGGCACCACCGACAGTAACTATTCAAATTTTGTTAGTGAAAAATTGTTCCCATAATATGATATAGCACGTTCGAAGAAAAATGAGACTTACCAACTTTCATGCTAACCTTGCCGGCGATAGCACGGCCACCGATTACAGCCACAGCAGAGCATATGCAGTGGCCAATCAATGCACCGACAGTGACATACCAATAGTCAGGGCCGGCAGCCATGGCGATAGTAGCGATCTGTGAACGGTCACCCCACTCGCCCAAGAAGGTCATGACAAAAGTCTGCACCCAGGCAGGACTGAGCAGCAGACCAACGAGGTTACCAAGACCAGACAGGGCTGGCTTAGAGCCACCGCGGGTAGGTGAGTTGGATGGTGATCGGTGGAAGCGGCCCTTGCGGGAGCCTCCCATGCCCATCTCTAGTGAAGATAACGAGGCGTCCTTTTCCTTCTCAGCAAGTTCGCGCTCGACTTCATGCATTTCTTCAGCAACACCCTCGTTCTGATCCATGGCCATGCCCTCGCGAAGCAACTTAGCACCGAAGACGAAAAACAGGATAGCAGCGAGGAAGGCAGTGAGCTTTTTAGGCAGAAGCACAGGTAGGGTATGGCCCAGTACGGCAGATAGAATAGTCATGACCATCAGAGCACTAAAGGCAGCGCTGAAGACAACCATGCGGTCATGCTTCATGGCCATAAGAGCAGCAACCAGGAAGGTCTTGTCGCCAATCTCAGCAAACATAATCATTGTGAAGGAGAGAACAAGCGAGTGGAAAGAACCGCCAGCAGCATCAGCAGCAGAGCCTCCGGTGCTGCCAGTATGAGCCTTGGACACATCAAGATGGTCTTTGTGTGCAGAGTTGGGCACAGGGTTGGGCTTATCATGGATCTTCTCAGGGAGATCCTCAGGAACCTAAGATGTGAAGGTAATGATTAGTTGAGATCCATCATCATCATTATAGTGCGCATTTAGCATCGCCAGGTATAGACTTACCTCCAGACCAGTGTTGTCGTTGATGATGCCGCCCTTAACGGGAGGCGTCTTTTCGACAGTGACGCCAGAGTCCTTGAGAATCTTCTCCTCTTCGCTATGGGGCAGAGGCGGAGCTTCCTTGGGAGTCTCTGGGTTGCCCTTGGGCTTCTCGCCAGTCTTGCCCTCTTCCTGCTTACGCGCCTTATCCTTCTCGGAAACGCCACCATCATTTCCGGTAGTGCCAGTCTTGGGGGCTGCGCGATTCTTGTCGTCCATGACGCCGTCGTTGGACTCAGGAATCTTCTTGCCATCTATGACAGTGGTGCTAGCGCTATCAGTAACAGGCTTTTTAGAGCCACCAATCTCCTTATCCTTCTTGCTGTCGGGAGTCTCGACCCAAGGACCGTTGTGAGGCTTGCCGTCCTTACCGTCAACGGGGCTACCATCACGGGAAGCTGCAGCTTTAGAATCGCTGGTGGCAAGCGATGAGGCGACAGTGGTCTCAGTACCAGCGACAGAGCGATCACCTACAGCAGCAGCAACGCCGAGTTCTGAGCTGCCAACTAGTTCAGAGTTGGCGCCATGAGGCAGGGTTGACTTTGTATTATCAGCAATAGCCTTGGTACTGAGAAGAGAGGCCGAGGTGTCGAAAGTAGCGGTATCTTTGACATTAGCCACGGCAGACTTGACGGTAGTATCTGAAATAACAGCGCCGGCAGCCAGTGCAGGTAGCAGCAATAATAAAATGCCTGATTCGCGCGTCGAGATCCTCATAGTTACAATGAGATGTGTGTGTATAGGGGCGTTCCGAGTGTTTTCTTCAGTGTTGGTGATTGTACGAGGCTAGTGTATTGGTCGTGTTAGGTTTGTCGTCGGTATGGATTAGAAAGATCCTTTGAGAAATAGTTTAAACAACAAAAACTAAGGCGTCAAACGAGAAACGTATAGCGACCAAAAAAAAAAAAAAAGTGACAATAATGCGACAGAATAAAGGACAGAACAAGAAACAGATAGTGTGATGATGATAGGAAATTCGTCGCTGAAAGGAATGAATAGAAAAGAGGTTGTTTCACGTTTTGTGATAGACGATGCCGATTTCAATGGAGATTCAAGACTGAAAGTTGCGAGGCTCGGTTGTAGTTGGTTGTTATTTGGATTGGCCTGAATTGGCTTTGGTCGTATGCAGGAGGGAATCCTGGCAAAGCAAAGCACCGCAGCATTCACTGTAAGGAAAACTGGAAGAGAAAAAAGGGTGATCTAGACCGAGCGAATGGACAAACCAGCAGGACAAGCATCAAGTGCTGATTAGATACTATTTTGGGTACTTTTTTTCTATGGCTAGTTTATATTGAGGTAGAGATCAACCAATAGTGGACGCTACAATTTGCCTTTGCCAGATATTTTTATAGATGCATTCGGTTATATGTACTCGCAGGATAAACCCTACGAATCTTCAAAATTGCTCATATCAGCACAGATCAAGTGGTTATTGACATTTTTATAATCATTGATCTTATTCAGTTTCTAGAACTATAAAGATGGCATGGTTATTGTCATTTGCTTGGTTTTTTTCTACGATGGATGTCAGATCAACTACAAGTTGGAGAACCGCAAACATTGCGCCTAGAACGTCGGTTCCGCTCGCTCGTATCGGACAAAACAGGCAAAAAGCGCGCATGCATTGTCGAGATGCTTGGTCTTTTTTTTTTTCAGGGGAAACAACAACTATATAGTAGAATCCACAGCAACGTCCATAACTGCTGTACGCCCATTAATGATATGTCATGCACGTGATAGCTGCTAACCCGAAAATTTTATCGAACACTTAATGAAAGCAAGATATACTAATCAACAGGAGATTCCTTCTTCTCCACATAATCACCCAAATAACAACGCTTTGCTTCACTTCCAAAACAAATATGTCTATTTGTATCGTCGATATGGGCATACGGAGGTCCAAGGCCTCCTAATGGAGCCCAGAATCCACCTATATCCCCTCCCTAAATAGTAACGTCAGATGCGCTTGGAGCAGCGGAGATCATTAAGCCGCTATCTAGAAATAGGTTATATGAACCTATGGAGTATATGCATATACCATGTACTTATTTCACGTGATCACATGATATAAGGGTTCGCTCTGCCTAAAACCCTATCACTTGAGCATCGTCTTTTTGTTCCAAAACAAGATACTAAAAAATGATGTGAATTTGATAGATCACACTCGTAGCGTGCGTGACCTGCGGTCTTCCTTAGTACAGAATAAGGGAAATATGAGTGCCGGTCTCCAATATATGCAGGCGAAAAACAACACAAAAACCCTTTTTTGCGGCCATGCAGCAGCGCCATTGTGACTCTCCTACGTATGTAGTCAGCAAGGGAGTAAGAGAGCAGAGCTATCCGGCCTCTCTATTTTTGTGTTCTTTCCTCATGGTGGGTGCAATTCTGGGCGGCTAGCTCTTCGCCTCTCTCGATGTTTCCTTTTTTTGGTCGCTTACTGTGACTAGAAGAAAAAAAGACCTAATTAATAAAGAAGAAAATCAGTAGGATCTTTTTGCTACGTGATCCCTTCTCCTCTCTATAAGGAAAGTACGTCTTCGTTTATGCGCATATGCGAGTTCCTTGACCAGCCTTCCTGTCGGTCAGTCAGTCAGTCTGTCTGTCTGACTGTCTGACTGACTGACTGGGTTGTTTATCTCCAAGGCCAAGGTATTCGATCCCTCATAATATAGTCCTACGTCAAGCAGTACATGAGCTAGATTAACTAATATAATCTTACGAAAACCCCCCCATGACAGTTCGTGAGCTAGCGTGCTGTATAGTAAAACATCTCACGATGATCGACGCCCGGAAAGAGGCGAAACATGGACGCAAGGGACCTCAAGAAAGATGGAAAATCTACTATGTAAGGGAGAAAGGGAGGAGAGGCCCAATCAATGATAATGATACTAAAAGTAAAATAGCTAGCTCATTGACTTGCTCTACGCTGCTAGTTAGCGTACGCCATCAGGACGAACCCGATGGGAGGTTTATCCCACTGAACGAAATGAATAGCTGACAAGAACCCCCCCCCCCCCTTTGGAGAGGAAGACCTACTAAAGTCGCTAGGAAAGTGAAGAAGGAAAACGAAGATTCCCACGGGCTTAGGTGATAAACGAACTGCATGTTCCCAAGCTCGCTATAAGTCGGTCATACTGCATGATCCAATGTCCACTTGGAGCATTTTGCGTGATGGATTTCTTGCTCAATTTCGCTTTTGACTATGTAAGTTCTCGAGGAAATCTCTGGATGCCTAAAGGAGAGGAAACAGGAAGATGCTTGCTCAAATTGCTTTAGAAGAATCTTTTCGGGACGGAGTTTTGTGATCGATTTATTCCTAACTACGCGACGACCGGTAGGAATATCTATCCTTTGACTGGCATATACGCTTTCTTTTTTTCGCTTGGTCTTTTTCCCTCTTATTATTAATCCCTTGGATTCAGCATGAAAGAAAAACATCCAAACTGTTCGTGTCAAGTTGATCATGGCAAACAGAGGCAGGTATGAGGAAGCAAGATAGAAACAACAAACATGAGCCAAAGGATTAGGCCAGTATCAATTATAATTGGCTGGTTGGTAGGTGGGATGTATTGGCAATGGTAAAATTTTGCTCTTCAGCGTCAAGTCTAAACATATTGTACTCCGAGATATAATACTGACGAGCCTAAATGTATATCTACAGAATGAAGTAATAAATGAAAACCGAAACGAGAGACATTAGTTGGAGAAACACCTTTGCCACGTACTGATAGAAGAAAAAGACGAGAAAAAAGCGTCAAAACTATCAGTATCAGTGAAAATAGTATGAAGTCGTCGGGCAACGCTGACAATGAACTAAAAGTTATTCTTTACTCATATATACCGCCATATAGGATATTTCGGGCATCTCTTTGACCGTGTCTTGTTGCAGTGAGGAGATAAAATAAAGACATACAGGAATACAGAGACAGGCCGACCCTCGGCATAGAAGGGGCGTGTAGCTTCGGCATTGCCACCGGTATTATTATAACACAATGTCCTGTTTCCTGTTTCCGTCACGGTATAGGGAATACAAGTCAACAGTATGAACAGACAATACTAGTGCTAGTTAGTGATAGTACTACTCCGGCGTACTGCAAATACAATGACGGTAAGTACTAGTGTTCCGGCCTAGCTCAGGTGTGGCTACTCTGAAGTGGAATGTCGACTCAGACTTCCGCGGGCCGTGCTGATCTAGGGAGCTCCTTGTGGTATCAGACGTACAGTACTTCCTATTTCCACTGTGCCCATCTCGCTAAAAGAGAGTAAGCCCGCCTTACCAAATGGTTGCTCAGCTTGATTTGATATGCAGCCAGCGAATGCGAATAGACAGAGATTTGAGCGGAGAGAAGAGGACGAGAATGTGGCCGGATAGAAGAAGATTATAGTAACTGAAACTGGTAGTATTGTGGTCGTAGAAAGTCACAAGTACTTGCTGACATATACTAGATAGTGAGAACTTTGATGTAAGTACTAGTAGAAGAGAGTGTACGTTATGTACAGTCTACTCTTTGTACATATCTATCCCTTCATATGTAACCTGCAGTAGTCTCAAAACATGAAACTTGAGACTCGACGATTACGAAAATCACAGTCAGACAGAAGATGTGGCTTATGTTTGTCTGTCTATGTGTTGGCAAGATGTGCGTGAGTGTGATAGCAACTGGCTTAAAACTGTCCACAATCTGCGAGTTCATCACTAATTGTTTTTGGTCATATCGACAAGTCGACAAAGGCTGCATTTTTTTTTCTGAATCGTCACATATAACCCTGCTCTACTAAATGCATGTGATATCAGATAGTGATGTGTACGTACATGTGTGCATGTATGCATCCGCTTCTGGTATCTTGCCTCCGCCTGTACTTGGAGTCATATTTGAACGTACATGATTGTGTGCAGGCTGAATGTGAAGGAAGGAAGAGGGATATGAGGGGCAACTCCAAGAAGCAGACGAATATGGCTTGCGGCAGGCTATTTACTCTGCATCCATGACACTCCTTCTTGGTCTGTGACTAGCATAAAAACCATTAGTGAGACCAGAAGCTTTGGATAATTTATATAGAAGAGGTCTTGAAACCAAAACCGACATGGTAGTACTAAGTTTTGGAGGTTGGCACTAGGAACTGTTACTATTTGTTGCTTACATAGTAACACTAATGAATAACCGACTACCAACCAGAACTGAAAAGTCCTTCTATTTTTCCAACTAAGCCTCGATGTCGCAAATTATGTTCCATTCTCCGCATTCTCCATCCATGCTGATAGTATACTTTATTGTTGTTCGTTTCGGGATTAGTAGATATGAGAATAAATTAGATTCTCCTCATCATTATCTCTTATCAAGTAAAAGTTCTTTCATATAGTATATAGTACAATGAACAAACACACACACACGCACACACTACCTCCACGTAAAAGTAACACCAAGTAAAGAAACAACAGCAGTGTCTCATTAACGACCCGCCATTATATTTTACAAAATATGAATGCTATGTAAATGCACAGCAGGAAAACGCGGCTAGGAAAACAAAGCTATGATAAATAATTTGCTATAGCACATATTCATGCGCCAGAAAAAAAAGGACGCCCATCTTGATAAAGAGGTGAAAAGGGTAACAGGCTAGGACCTCATCCATTCAGATTCTTGCTCCTATATTTTCTGTCGTTTACTCTTCATTTTTCTGCTACTAGTAGTTCTCTAGTAAGAAATACAACTGTGGGCAAATTTAAGTTAATTGAATGATTAAGATAGTTCTTTGTATCCCCTTCGTGTTTTGTCTCAAAGTGTTATGCTTGTTATATTAAGTATGTTCACATTAGCAAAAATTTATTTCCACGCTATGTCCCTCCCAAGATTCCTTTCTAGCGCGTAGCCATGAAAGAGATATTGCGTTGAAGCACACCAACAACAGAAGATGTACTTGTTACTTGTTGTAATTCAGGGAAGAAACATGTGGTTTGCTTATGTATGTGTCAGACCAGACTTGGACTATGTATGGTTCGCCATGACAACCAGTGCCATTGCCATGAAAACCACGGCGAAGAAGCAACTAATAGCTAAAGCCCTATCAACTAGCTGTATCTCAAGTAATCCGCCCGCTATTCTCCGACTACACGTTAAGGCTTTAGAAATCTTGCCCATTTTCTCCACCGTAACAAGTGCCAAGTATCCTCGTTAACGGAATAGAGAAACACAGAACTATGGGCCATGTCCCCTACTGTACAGTAACCACTGGGCAAACGGTTAGTAAACCCTCCTTCCCTCCCGGCTTCGAAGACATCGCTGTGGTGAAAAGCCTTGGAGAGACATGAATCATATGATATCAATATTCATAGACAGCAGCTGAAGAGACATGTCCATTCCTGTAAGGCAAGGCCAGGCTTACCAATGGAAAGCGTCGACTAATGGACTGGAGAGACACTGACTCTGCCACCTCCCTTTCCCCACGAGGAGCCACTTTCGATGATAAGAATATGTCAGTAGTATAGAGACAGTGGATGGATGGAGGAATAGTATAATACAAGTATGTGCCTGCACAGGAAAAAAGAAAGAAAAGAAAAAAGAAAAACATGTAGAAGTTTAGTGTCCAGCGTCGTGGGCATACGGGAGACCCTGAGAATAGCAAATGCGACTCGCAAAACATTCATCGCCTCGTAGTTTACTTTTTCTTACTTGTCATGTTCCTTCTGTCCAGCCTTCTTATATAATGACATAACAGGAGATTTCACCAACATGTCTTTTTTTCAATTTTGATTGCTCTCCCTTTGAGAGACAAAATATACTGTACGCCAGATAGTATGTGTCGATATACATATGCTAATACAAGCGGCAGCACCAGTGAATTGGGCTAGTTATGCAGACTTTGAGCCACAATTTGTATTGTTTCGCGGTGATATCAAGCGTCAACGGAGATAAACTAATAATGAAGAGTAAAAGAATACGCCAACTCTTCAATAAGGCGATATAAGATTACTAATAGTCGTATTACTGATATCACAGCAGAACACTCTGGAACAATTCTTGTACCCAAAAAAAATGATCTGTGCGTGATGAAAAAATAAATAAAAACTTACTGCTATGTGGAAAAGACAATCTTTTGGGCCTGGCTAGTCTGCTCAGCCGTAGTGATTTTGAGCTAATAATATAGACTTCTTGTTAAGTACTAACTCACCAGAAGCGGTAGTCCTCAAGTAGAGTGTACTTTGGTTATTGATACAGCTGTCTGGTAAAGAAGCGGTGAGTAGGGTGGCTGGCATGTCAGTAATTACCACAGAAGCATGGCACGAATTAAGATCGGCGGAGAGAAAGATATGATGATCTGGTACCTAACATTGGATGGATCTGAGTGTCAGGATGCTGGGTAACACAGCAGACCTTGACACGATAGGTGGTCACCGAACTTAGCATCACTGTGCTCTCACAAAGTATACCGACTTAGCCTCAAGCATATCTTGAGATAGGTAGTGACTAGCTAGCTAAGTTGAGTGAATTGTCCTAGTAGCACTTAAACCTGTACCATACACGATTGTACATTAGACGTCAAATGGGTAAACGAAGAAGAAGTGGCTTTCAGGTAGACAGACAAGCATAGTGCATAGTGTAATTATGATTACTGGCACTGCTAAAACTACAAATGGCTGCGGTGGCTGACCATGCTTACCGAAAGTAGAGCGGATATATAATGTTTATTAGCACTAGGAGGCTATTGAGCGAGCTAACCTAGCTAAGTAGCCCACATGAACTTGAAACAATGAAGCTATGCATGCTGATGTAAAGAGAGGAATTATAAAAAAGCGGCGTGAGGTGATGGACGCTCAAGATACTCGATACAGACAAGCCACAGAGAGGTCAGCATACTATGTGATGCGTTGGCGTCAGGCAGAAGAGAGACATTTAACCCGCCCACGGCAAGTCCATAATCGATAGGTGCGAAAAGGAGATTTGAAAGATGTTTATCAGGCGTTCATGCATATAATGCAGTAGCGACCATGAGGAGAATTGCCGATTATCTCGGAGGTAAACGGGTATAAAGGGAAATGAAACATAGAGAATAAAGCAAGCAAAGAAAGGGTTAAGATGGAGGTTGAGATAGTATAAAGTGACAAAGGATTGATGAACATACATTATCTCAACGTCATCGTCAGTCATCATAGAGAAGGATAAATTAAAGAGAGCAAGGAGCAAAGGATTTGGGCACGTGTAGATAACCAAGGATGGGGTTGTGGGGGTTCATGTCGAGATGTTCTGGAAAGGAGGCCCTGATCACCGTGCCAAGGACAGGATTCCATGGACGGTAAATGGGCTTAGAAGAATCGTTGACAGGCTGCCTCTGCTATTCGACGGGTACACGTCCCAGAGTTGCTCTCTATAGGTGTTCATAGAGCAATACTAATTATATCGATAAGTTACTGCTACTACTACTACTACGTGGCAAGTATATAACTGGCTGCAAAGCCTGCCGTATCATTTTGGCTATAGGATAGGAAGAGGAAGCATCAGGACGTGTTACTGATGTATATCGGCGGTGACAAGTCGCAAAGCAGTACTACCTACTAGTTCCTATTATTCGGCCATTGGCTAAAGGGAAGATACATTAGTGGCTGGGGAAGGCCAAAATTATAAGAGCAAAGGAAGGCTGGGTCAGTTTATTAGGTTATTCTGCCCCAAGCCTAATGTTCGACAAACTGGCTAGAGATGACAGTATGGTAGTATTCTTACCAGCCAATTGATTGCAAGCAGAAGAAGCAGCTACGGAACCTTTTTTAGGAGAGCAAACGCCTAAAAAGCCAACACAACACAATGGAGGGCGTCTAAATGCTCCTCCCGTTTTTCTACGAACGTGGATATAGCATAGTAGATAGTGGACAGATCAGCCATGGCGACAAGGCCATGACAAACTTTTACGAGGAACCAGATCAAGTAGGTCGTGGTTCCTGGTTTGTTTGGAGCTCGATGGGAGCTGCGCTAGACGTTCAGCCGCAAAAGCAACTTTGGCTAGGGGGAGGGTGTTCTCCATATAGCCTGCTATTTGGTGGGCATGGATATCAATGCAATTGGATCGGAGAGTCGGTTCAAGAGGAGAGGTAGCAATAGAGAGGAAAATAATAAGCGCTAAGCGAAGATCTCAAAAGCAATTTCTGGAGAGGTATCGAGTGTGTTCGAGGCAGATCACAGGCTGATTCTAGAGATAAGAATAGAAAAAGAGATGGCTGCAAAACGATCGATACTAGCTGGCTTCAGAGACGATTCAAATTGCTAAGAACAAGGGCAACGGACTCAGTGACACTTTCAAATCACGATGTGGGGCTGATCGATTACTGGCATAAATAAGCTTTTGCTGATAAGCTTTCGGCCTCTTTTTTTTGCTGGACTGGATTCGGAGATATATGAATGTTACGATTTTAGGGGGCTTAATTTGAGTTGAAAAAAAGAGGCTGCCAACGTTTAATGTTATGCAAGACTGAAACTTTGGGGATCGATATCCTGCTTAGTGTGGGACATAACATAGGGTTATGTTATTGTTCACTTTCTTCTTGAGAGTTTTGGTGCATGAAAAGCGCACAAAATATAATGAGAATTGATTGGCTACAGACAATCAGATACTTCCAGAAAAAGAAATGACGTAAAAATATGGAACAACCCTGGTTCATAATCTATACATTGTGTTTATTTACGTTGTTTAGCTTCACGTTTGCATCAACAGTAACAGATCCCATCAAATCATCACGAATAGCCTACCTTCAAATCTAGAAAGCTTCAATTATCATTTCTTTTATCCAGGGATAGTGACGACACATGTCATACCAAGTGATAGTAAGTATATCCCTCAATGAGCTAATGATAATAGAGGCGGTTTTTGAATTATGATCGAACAGTAACCTAGCTATGGAGTACATAGTGTGTATTTTTCATCATCATGTCCATCTTCGAGGTGTGTAACCCTTTCCTAAGCTTTTGTCAGATCTATCGATGGCAAAGGAAGAAAATGGACTACGTACTAAAATTTAGAGCTTGTAGACGGGCTAATGAGCAAGCCTAGGGTAGAACAATCCATCGCCCATACGACCGAACGGACCTTAACGATGGGGATTAGACTAAGATATCTCTACCCACATGAGATTTCAACTAAACGAACAAGCTGCTGCCGCTGATATCTTGATTCTTGGCATGACTCCAAGCGTTCAACGCAAAGCCTTAGCTTCCGTTGGCAGTTTATTTTCTTCTTTTCCCAATTGCTCTCTTATGCTCATTTTGCTTCGCTCTGCAATCTACCTTTACTACTACATTCTACCTCCTCCTTATAGGTTCATCCCACGTTACTTTTTTTTGTTTTTCCTTTATTCTGCCTCTTTTTTTTTTTCTTTCCCCTCAGCTCCGTTCATCATAATCCGTTACGTATCCAATGTTGCGTTTTAGCCTGACAGGGCCATTTTCTTACTTCTTCTTCGAGACTCGGAAAACTACAGTCATTCTGTTGTAATTACTGTGGCTCCAGTGGTAGCAGTATCTTTTTTTTGCTAAGTTAGCCACCAAGCATCCTGGATATTGTGACAGCTCACATAATTCGTGGACTGAGATGAATTGGGCCTGTTTGAGGCTGGTGTGCTTTAGTTAGTACTACAGCTGATATATTCTTATAGTTCTAATGTCAAGGTTGGACCAAACCTCGATACATTAGGATCTTTAGGATGGATGGCTGTCATGGGATTTAACAGGGAGGCAGGGAAGAGGGCAAGCTGATCATACAGGGATGAGAGCAACCATGCAAACATGAGCAGGAACAGCTTCCAGAGTATGGGTTGGCCGATAGATATAGACGAGACGGTCACTACAGCCAACCCAAACAGACAAAGCAGGTCGAAACTGCAGAGTCGGAAGACCAAACGTGCCTTGTATGTGCGTGGGTATATTCTAGATGCTTGAGACTAACTAACCTGATGTAAACTGCTTTTTATCATATGCAAATGATAGACAGGGACAGTGTGCCTAGTAAACGTTGGCTTGATCTCACGAATAGGTAGATGCTTGCTGTTTTTGCGATCCACTCGGCCTACGTATCGCAACCCGATCGAATCGACAGCATATGCATATAGCATCCTTGCCATCTTGGCGTCGTAAGTATTACATCTCATTCCATTCTGCAGTATGCGTATGTATCATTGCATCTGCACTCTATTAAAGCTTGTACCTGCGATTATTACAACATATAATAATTTGCCGCGCTGGGTATAGATTAGCCTGCTCATCATGCCCGGGCGAAAAAAAAGTAGTGGTATTACTCACTACTAGTCTTTGACGCTGTGTATATGTCAAAGCCACGCTGACAGGCCCGCTTTCGGAACTAGACCACTTGTTGCAGTAGCTCGTAGGATGCCCCTAACCATGGACCCGTCACTGCAACTTGAGCACAATGGAGCACACTACTAGTGGTATGATTGCTTATCTAGTGGTAGTTTTACTAGCTGCAACATGTTCTACTGGAGTAATCCAGTTTGAATGCACGAAGATATCCTCGCCAGAGCTTGAGAGTCCTGAGCAAGCTGAGAACACTAGAACAAGACTCTACTTTTATCACTGCTACTTGCTGCATAGTACCTCGGAAACCCCATTAAGAAACAAACACACAGAATCATAGCTAGAAACAGGTCAAGTGACCTGACATGCCTACGTTTGATTGACTGGCTGATTGGCCTGAGGTCAAATGGTGCCTCTTAGTTTTTCTTATATGATATCATCATCATTTTGCCTGCATATGACATTTACACATATTTAGACATACCTGTATACATTCTGAGCCTACATGCCATCTGCATTATGCACTTCAGCTGGGCGGTATCACAGTGTATGCCTGTTTGCAAGCCTGTTTGTAAATATATGTGTGGATGAGGTTGAGGCACTGGTGGTTTTGAACACACTTGACTCTTGCTAAAAGATAGTTTCACTTGCTCCCTTTCAAGTCATCTTACTTTTATAGAGTTGTGGTATGAGCCCGATGGCGGTTTTTCTACTACTAGTAGCATGCCTTTGTCCTGAAGCTGTGGCTAATAGTGATGCTTAACAGCAGGTGAGAGATTACGGCTCTGATCCTCCTAGTAGGAGACGATCATAGAGTAATCTCTATGTGATCGTCTCAATGCTGTCACTTTTCTTACTTCTGACCACGATGCTACATAGCTTGTTCTAAACCTTCATCAAGACTGGACGGCTTTTCTAATAACTGTTATCTGGAACTTTACACTGCTGGTGTCAAATCCAGGTGATATACTTGGTTAAAGCTGGATGCTACACTAACCACAAGCAAGGTATGATACAGGCGTGAGTTGTATTAATAACAGACTCATTAAAAATGCCTGCATCTAATAGTTGAAGTAAGTTATAATACATGAAAGGTTGTCCCTACTGTATGACCTGAAAAGTATATTTGGGAGCACAACTGCTATCCTCTCTACCTTCTATCGGTAGTACAGTTATGCCAATATTTTGTATTTACTGGACCTGCCTGCTCTAGTGCTCTTAGTATCGTATCTGCATCAAGAAGGCTTTGACGACCCCTCTCTTCCTATCAGCCTGGCTTACCTGCCTCCCTTGAATGACTCTAGTCCTTAGGCTGTCTCATATGTGGCTTGATATAGTACAACTTGCTCTAATTATTTTTCACTCTGCAGCTTATTGCTAGCAGAAGGCAGGATAGGTGAGGAAAATAGAAAGTTTATAGCTTTCTAGGTAAGCCCATGCTGGCTCCCTTCCACCCCCACCCACCATCTTTTTTATCTTTTATTTTTGTGAATAATTTTCTTCTTACTATGCAGCAAGGCCTTCAAAGTAAGTAATAAATTGCACTTATATATGCCTGCCTGCCTGCCTGCATCTGATTTGTTGACCTGTTGATCCATGGCTAGAATATTTAGTGGATATGACTGCAGATTGGCTGACATTATCAGGTAGAACAAATTGGGGAAAAGAAGATAGCCGGAAGGAAACAGATAGTAGACGATGCAGACAAGGGAGCTGCAGAGCTGGCCTGAAATAGCAGTACTTTCAAGTTCTTAGTACTGGAGCTATTATAGCTGCTGCTGCTATTGCCGCTACTATAGCTGCTACTATTGCTTCTACTATTGCTTCTGCTATTATCCGTTTCCGCGACTACTTGTATAGAAGCCACCGCTGGGTTTTTCTGACTTGTAGTTTGATCTGTTTCCCCTCCATCTCTCTTTTTCTTCCTATTCTCTTTCTTCCTATTCTCTTTCTTCCTATTCACTTTGGCTATCTTCCTACAGTTAGCCAATATAAACCAACATATCCCCGGCAACTGCTATCACTTTGCTAGTTCGTCAGTTCGGCCACTAGCTATCTCAATCGCTTCTATCCGTCATCCAGTACCTTCTACCCTATTGGCACAGCATTCTATAGTTTTATTTTCTTGACTAGGCCACTACATGCCATCACTCTTGAAACTATATAGTGTTAGTGCTTCCTCCTTAAAACCCGTCCCCAGCTTGACTAAACGTACCTTCGGTCTCTTCCATTTCTTTCCTGTGTTTATCTTTGCCTCTTAGTACTCCCTCATTCTCTTTTTAAGTCTGCCCTTTTTCTTCGTCTACCTCATCATTACTACCTACGCTCTAGAGGAACACGAATTCACGCCAAAGAAAGGAATCTGGGGTTGGATTATCTCTGCCCCACTTGTCATCTGCTCAGCAAGTTCGTTTCCCAATTTATCTGGCCTGGAAGCTGTTGCCGAATTGATTGACTAATAAGACTTATATAGACCAAGCGGTTTGTACATTCCAGACCCGTTTCGTTGATATCGGCCTTTTGTTCTATTATCTTGCTACTCTTCTTTCCTAGGCTCTATTATCCTTCTATCTTATATTATTTGAACTATTTCTATTGGGTGGCTTTGATTTATCCCTTTATCATCCACCGGGCATAAATCAGCGTTCTAGCACATTTACTGTGACGCACTTTCTCTGTTTCCAGAAGCTGGACAAAAGATCTGATCGGCCTTCCTTTTGTTCATTTCGTTGCCTTACCTTTATATGCGTTTATTGCCCTATCTTTATAGGCTTCTCTGCCGGGCTTCTATCCGATCCCCCCCCACACGATTCGGTTCAATCTGATCTGACCTGCCAAGTACCGGCGTCTCGATTTTGGTCTTGCTATTCTCTTCTACTTCCCACACTTGGTATAACTGACAATAAACGTAAGCGAGCTTTTGCCCTGTACGAGCCTCAAAGACTGATAGCATAATACGCAGCAGATCGATATACTAACTAAAAGAAGAAACAAACCGCCCAGACGGGACATACATATCAACATACATATCAACTGAATTTTCTAGACTACAACTCATAGTAAGTATTTTGTACAATTGGTCTGGCCCCAACCCACAACGGCTTCTTTATCTCCGATTTGCCAGTCACAGTTTACCGTACTTCTCTAACTAGTGCCAGCTCCATCTTCCAATTGGTCTTCACCACTGTCTGAATATTGTGTCTGCTCGCTATTCGTAATGAACTCTCTAGTAGAAATCGTGCGACTTGCACGCCAAGCGGGCTGCCAGACGCCTGACGATATGTTAGATGCGTTGATACAACTGCAGGTTAGCTTTATTTCTGCATTGCGCCTGCAAGGAGAGCCTATCGGCGAGTGTCTTGCTCTCTACCAAGTTTTTGCCAAGAATATGCCCATTGGCAGCGCAGCAGATATTGCTCAGCTCGCTTTTTGCAAGAAGCTGTAAGTTACTTTTGGTGTCGTCGCTAAGTTGTGCCTATTTCCTGTTCCTTTCCAAAAAAAAGCCTTTCCTTTCGTTTTTTGATGGCACATCACGGCAACTGGTCTCTCGGATCCAAACACATTAACAAACAAACAAAAACTAACTGGTATGGAAACTCATATATTTAGCTGGGATGAGATAATCTATGAAGCCCAGCAGATTGGCGACTTTATACAACCTACTTACCACGATGTTCCCGCCACATGCGGTTCGGAAACCTCCCTTTCCTTGTCCCATCCAGCAAGAGTATCTGACGCCGCTGTCTCTGCCGGGAACTACCTTGTACCCGCAATTGCTGCATCTTCGAGACTATGTGCATTTGAATCCGCATCGCTATCCGACTTTGCACCTGTGCCTAAAACTATATCCGAACTACCTGATTGCACCTGGCCGGTGAAAGTTGACTTGATTGGCCCAGTAGCTGGCTATAATGCGAGCGATGTCGTGCATTCGGCTACCGCGCCGATGGTTGCTCCGCCGGGAGGAATACAAACTTGCCAGAAGCCAGCTGACGGCGGTAAGGCTCGGCCTCAACGCATGTCAAGCCGACAGCGGCAGCAGCGGCAACAGCAGCAGCAGGGCCAACAGCAAAGTAACAACATGAGTCAGATGACGACGGCCGGCTCTAGAATGTCTACTACTATGACAGCTGCAAATCGCGGGCATGGAAATGGATCTGGCAATAGCAGCACTCGGAGCCGCGACACTCCGTCGTCTGGAGACAGTTCACAATACGCGGCGTTGAAAGAGGCTCATCAAGAGTTTGAAGCAGCGCGTAGTGCTAAACATGGTGATAATCAAGATTCTCCTGGCCCAAGCCAAAACAAGACAGAGGCTTTAGCCGCTCAGGCTCAAGCTAAAGCTCAAGCTCAAGCTCAAGCTAAAGCTCAAGCTCAAGCTCAAGCTCAAGCTCAGGTTCAACAGCAGGCTACAGCCACAAAAGCGAAGACGCAGTATACCAACGGCAAGGGAAACGGCCGTGCTAATATGGGTGGGACAACAACAAACCTTACTACTTACAAGTTTCGCCCGCATGTGCAGACACCAGCGCAGTGGCAACCACAGCAGCAACAACAGCTGCGGTATACTACTAGCCCCCCAGTCAATCAGAACGGAATGCTCAACTTAGCCGGAGGCACGTCGCAGACGACGATGCAGCAACAGTATCAGCAGAACCAAAACCAAATGGCTACCTTCTCAACCATGGGCGCTTCCGCTGATTATCAGGCCCAGTTTCAAAATCAGCACCAGCACATGACCGCCCTTCAACCGAATGGCGCTGTTATGCAATTGGCTGGTGTCGGATCTGGATTAATGATGCCGACCATGAACAACAACGGCGGCTCCAACAGCTCCGGTGCGTACTTTACTGCCCAGGGCATGTTTCCAGTAAATGGCACCAACTATAGCCCGACGCCTATGTATGGAAACCCGGGGTCTCTTCCGATAGGCCTCGGTAACCTATCGAATATGCAACTTGGCCAGCAACCGGGCCAGGGTTTGATAGCCTCTCCACAGCCTAGAGACGGAACAGGAAAACTGGACGAAGCTGTTGAATTGAACGGGACTGCTTCCGCTTCCGCTTCCGCTTCCGCTTCCGCTTCCCATCTCGATGCCGGCAGAAATGCCGTTAACAGCATAAAGTCGCAACAACAACTTAACCAAAGCATGGGATGCATGGACAATGCGTCTGCCTTTATAGCCTTCCCAGCCGCTCTAGATGTATCTATCACCGAAGAAATAACGTGCCGATCGCCCTCAGATTGTCTGCCCCAACCAGACTTAGATACAGTTCCCGTTGCGGCAACTACCTCTTCCAGAAACGGCCCCAGGACCGACTCCGGCACTTGTGTCTCTGCCGGCAATGACGACTTCAATTCTAACGGAGCTATTACTCAGGCTGCAGATGGCTTGTCTGTGGTGACGACGCCGTCTTGCAAGGAAGACCGTGAGAACAACATGTACGATGAATTCTATGAGCATCCGTCTTCGCCGGAAGATGCCTCGCCGGAGTCCCAGTCCCAGCCTCTGGTGTTACAGAGCCGTGGCTTAAGCTCTCATACTGCGGCATCGGCCTCCAAAGCTCCCTCGAAAAGAGTCTGCCCCTCACAGCTACAAAACATGGCAACAGAGCAATCATATTTTTCAGATGATAGTCATGCTTCTTTGCCTTCGACATCCGCCGAGGGTTTCGTTGAAAATTCGGCAAACTCTGAGGCAGCTGCGGACACTTCGGCAACATCTAATCGCATGGTAATGGATGAGAATGATCTCCTAGCTCTCCTTAGAGGTGACCCCGAAGCTATCAAGCGCACCAAGGAGCAGTTGCAAAAGTCGCGAGTTCAAGCAATAAGTCAAAGGCTGGGCCAGAGTCAGAGCCAGGAACAAGAAGAACCTCTCACGCAGTATAAGTCCAGCGAGCAGCCAATCTTGCCACAACAGATCTCGGTCGATCCGCCTATAGGATTGGAAGAATCTGGAAATAGTCCAGCCCGGTCTACGCCGGTACCGCCACCGAAACCGACATCTGTATCTTCATCTCCGTCTTCAAGCTCTGTTATCTCTGTGCCACGGTCCGAATCGCCATCTACATCTTTGACAGCGCGGCAACAACTACAGGAAGAGGAGCATATTATGCCGTCTACCAGGTTGCAACAACAACTTCTTCACATGCAGCACTTGCATCCAGAAGTAATTGTTATTAGCCATCCGCAGCTCAGACACCGCAACTTTCCTGACAATCACCGATTGCGTACGAATGTCAATGCCAATAATGGTAGAGGCCAGGGTCGGCAGAATCAGTCTCAACAATCGAATAAGTCCTCGTCTACACAAAATACCTCGCCTGCCCAGAGCCAAAATCAAAATTCAAGTCAAGCCCGGACTTTTGCCCAAAATCAAAATCAAGCTCAGACTCGCAATAAGATACAGGCTCAGGGACAACTTCAAATTCACCAGACTCAGATCAAACAGGTTCATAATCAGGCTCAAAATCAACGTGCGCAAACTCAAGTGCAACTTCAGCAAATGGCGACAGTTTCTCAAGGTCAAGGACAGACTCAGACAGGCTTTTTCAATGGGCAGTATATGCAGTATAATTCTACTGCTGCTGCTACTGGCATTACTCCTGGTACTCCATCTTCTACTTCTTCATCTGCGCCTCAATGGGCTTCTGTCTCTGCAGTTACTCAAAATATATCTGGCACTACAATGACTGGAACCAGCAACGCTGCAGTGTCTATGGCCGGCTCGATTTCGTTTCCCGCGCCAAACTGGCAACATCAGCAACGCCAAAACATCCACAACCAAACTGAATTCTCTCCCTACCAGCAGGCCAAATACATGCAGCAACAAATGATGTTGCAGCAGCAACAACGCCAGGCGGCCGCAAATAATTTACAGCAGCAACAGCAACAGCAACAGCAACAGCAACAGAACTTGCAACAAAATATGCAGCAGAACATGGTTCCCTCCTATACTGGTTCGTTGACCGGTACCTTTTCTCCATCTGCGTTACCCGGCTCATATCAAGCCTACTGTGGTCAGTCGATACCGGCCGGTGGTGGATCTATCGGTAATGGCGATGGCATGGGAGACCGGAACAGTGTCGGCATAGTTCCACCTTCGACGTCGGTCGTGGGTATGCCAATGGGCTTTGGTATGAACTCCGGTATGCATATAGGAATACAATCTGGCATGGACGTTAGTATAAACGCCGGAATACCGCCCGAACTCAACGCTGGCATGGGCTTTGGGAACGGCCAATTCATGGCAAACCAAAGACGCGGAGTCACTCGCACCATCTCGGAGCGTGATGACTTCGATTCCGGTTCTCAAGGTCCTGAAGCTAAGCGCCGACTTGTTGCAGAACGAAGCGGCTACTCCATAGGTTATTCAGCTGGTCATGGCATGCAACAACAACAACAACAACAACAACAGCAGCAGCAGCAGCAGCAACAGTTGTCGTCGGGGTTCCAGGACAGTTTCTATGGCATGTCAAATATGCAGCTGCTGCAAAATCTTGATGCTCAAACTCGTCAGAACAGCGATGTTCTGGTTGCGTATAACTCAGCTCATATGTCAGCAGAACAGTTTACTGGACAACAGCAACAGCAGCTTTTACAGCAACAACAGATACAACAGCAGCAAATCCTAGCCAGTCGCGCTCAGCTGCAGCAAAACTCCAGATCGACTGTCGGTGCAGTGCACACAGCCATCGAGGAGCAAGAACAACGTAAATTACAGCAGGCTTTGACGCCGGCGGCCTCTACTATGGGAGCTCCGAGTGTAGCTGGACATCAAGGCACGACCGGCACCGCACACAATTGGTTACAATATCCGTCTACGCAGTCACATCTTCAGGCTCAGTACCAAATGAACGTACCACCGCAAACGCCAGCATCGGGCGCCATGATGCAAGCTGCGGTAGCGTTTACCTACGCAACATCCGGGGCTGCTTCCGGTCCTGCTTCCGGTCCTGCTTCCCGGCCTGCTCCTGGGTCCGGCTCAAGACCGTCGTCCATTGACAATGCGCAGATGTCCACAGCAGGGACTTCCGAGTCAGTCTCTTGAGTTAGCAAATTAGAGAGCATATGTAATTTTAAGAAGAGCAGACAGATTTTGATGATTACGATGAAAAATTAAGGAACGACGAACGACGACACGAGAGATTCACGAGAGATTCGAAAGTAAAAAAAGCAGTAGAAGGATGTATGAAAAATATGGGAGGTCTTGTCTGGATTATCTTATCAATTGATTGGGTGCGGGCTAATTTGTTGCTTTTGGTTTATTTCTATCTCAGAATATGAAAAAAGCGAGCCATGGGAATGAAAGTGAGGATTTTTTTTTTGGATCAACCATCTTCTTATTCAGGGAATGGGAAGATTGGTTTTTTTGTTTCACGCCAGTTTTGTTGGACTTCTGATTTTGTTTCTTTCTTTTCAGTTCAGGGTTTCCGCTTTGTGCTTTTATTATGTTAGTGTCCCTGGAAATATTATCCTATTTTGTCTATAAACCAGAGTTGAGGCACTGAGAGAGACGGAGAGTGTGTATCGTGTTTCCACCCCCCCCCCCTTGTAAGTCTCCAAAATCTTCCGTGATCAGACAAGACGTAGAACTAAAGCAAACAAACACCTCACACAGACACAGAAACAAACATATTCTATCCCAAGTACAAGAACTGTATTTATTAATTCCGATAGTTTGGTTCGCCCGTTCACCGACTACCCGCCTGCGTTACGATAACGGACGGGCCGGGCCTTTGCATCGGAGTCTGTCATAGTATGATTTTATTCCATCAAGTTCGTTTTGACTAGACAAGAGGCTACTATAAGCTGCTATACGACACACATTAAACGGACATTCTTAACATCAACAAGCTTCTTAATCGTGGACGTGTGTCACTCTCCGAGGCCTCGCTTGTCAGCCTCTTTGTTTTTTTTTTTTTCGTTTCGTAAATCCGATCTTCCCCTCTTCTAGGCTGTGGCTGTTCGAGATGCTGCGTTTAAGACAGACAGCAAGCAAACTGCAGTATATTGTACTGTACATGCATACACAATGTCTATTTATGCCTGGATTATAGTGTATTGTACTTGTTTGTACATGCATAATCATGTTTGTTAATTGCTGATTACCGTGCATTAAACAACATACATGCACATTGTGTTTTTCTTTTTTTTTCTTTTCTTTTTTTGCTTTTTGTTCAGCTGGAAAAGTGACCAAACGTCAATCTAAAATGAACAATAAGTAAAGAGGAATGAGAGACAGTGTGACAGACTTTATTCAGCTGTTGAGGCTCAGTTAGTTGAGATATGTTTTGTTCTTTTGTTTTTTGGGGGGTTTTTTGAAAAAAAAAAATGACTACTACTCTTAGCAAATGTTATTTATTCATTTATTCTTTTTTCTTGTATAAAAAGCCAAGTCTGTCCTCTAGAATATGCTTCATTGTTCTTCGTTTTCTTTCTGCTTCATCTTAAATATATGGTTTTCACGATCTTACGCCGTTTGAGAATCAATATTGCCAAATGTCTTCTCCATCTTCTTCCTCCTCCTCCTCCTCCTCTTCTTCTTCTTCCTTCTATTATTCTTCTCTTCCTTATCCGTCCCCTTCAACTCCTCCCTCTATTTCTGCTTCTCCGTATACTTGTGGTGATAGTCCGTCCTCCCTTCAATATATAAACTCTGGATTAATCAAGAATCACGTTGAAAAACACCAGCATATATTCTCTAGTTTGACACAAGATGGCCGAGATTTTGGTATCTTTACCTCGCAAGATATCCAGGTAAGCATTCTATATCCTGTTCCTCTGTCTTTTCTTCTGTTTTTTATCTTTGTCTTGTTCTTTTCCCCGTTTCTTGTAAATCTTTCCGTCTCTTTTTTCACTATTATCGTGTATCTTTTTTCTTCACTTTTTTTTATTGATCTCTTCCTCACTTTTTATATTGATTTTTCCCTTCCTCACTTTATATTATTCTCTTCCCCTCTTTTTATTATTCTCTTCCTCTCTCTCTCCTTCTAAATCTTCTCTATTTTCAAGTCTCTATCTTCAAATCTCTTTTCAAAATACCTTTTTTTCTTCTTTTTTCTTCAAAATCTCTCCTTCTAAATCTCACATGTTAAATAAAAGCAAAACTCAGTCCTCCTCACGATCCCCCTCGCCAGCTGTATCTCTTGGCCTCATAGCAAATACTTGCAGCCTTTTCAGCCCATCTTCTACAAGTATGGAACTCCCTCTCAAATCGGTCTCATCTCCATTGCCTTTATTTTGGATCCTACAGACAACTTTGTTGAGTGGCATCAAGATATTATGAAACTAGCTTCTTCTTCTTTTTCGTCTTCTTTTTCGTCTTCTTTTTCGTCTTCTTTTTCGTCTTCTTTTTCTTCTTCTTTCTCTTCTTCTTTATCTTCTTCTTTTTTGGCCCTTTCTGCCTCCTCTACTTCTGCTGCTCATCACGTCCTTTCTTTTCAGCAAGAGATATTTTACGCTGACCTCGAAATCGTCCGTCGGGCTATTCCAATAATCGACATCAACGCCTTTCGCAACGCCTGGATTTTTGTATCACAGCGATTCATGACATATAACGCGTCTCCAAATTCACAGCAACAAAGTCACCCACTTACACACTATTCGTCTACATCGTTTTTACCTTGTGGAAATTCCTTGCATCCCAGATATGTCCCGGATCAGATCTTGCTAGCCAGAGGAGACATATTCGATATTGTCGATGCACCAGCGCCGCTGCTACCATCGCAGCATCTGCGAGGACATGTTGCCAAGATGACGAAGACAGGTATCCTAGTGCCTTATATTGATCTGTTTAATCATCGTGCTGAGCCAAATTGTCTGGTCAGGATCCGTGATGCAGCGATCGAGGTTATCTTAATAAAACCAATCAGAAATGGAGAAGAAGTCTTCGTTTCTTACGGAGATTTTAGTCCTGCCGAACTGCACGTGCGTTTCAACGTCGGAGAGCAACCAGCTGGTCTCTTTCCTGCGTCTTTTCCACCAAGTTCTATGACTAGACCGGCGTCACCTACTTATTTGGCACCGTCTATTAAGCAACAGCGCCGCTATACAGCTCCAGTTCCAGTTCCAGTTTTAGCCCCAGCCTCAGTCCTAGTCCCGGTCCTGGATCCAGCTTCGACCTCATTGTCATGCTCATCAACCCCTGCATCTCTCATCGGAGACAACTCCCAGTTCCAGCGCCTCTGGGATCGTAACAGCAGTGGCGGAGGCGGCCTTGATGTCTCCGTCCGTGCCACATACGTGCCTAAATCTCTACAGCGCACAACGTACTTGACCGCTGAGACACGGGATATTGGCGGTGCTATTGGATTAGCGTATCAGACCATGGACACCATGTTGCAGACTGGCGATATCCAGATTGCCACGTGTGGTGCGGGTGGGAAGATTATTGGTGAGGTTGTCGATAGTGATGATGATGGTGGATTTAGGGAAAGAGAGATTATAAAGACTGACTGGTTAGTGAAAAGGAAGAGTTAGTAGTAATCGCATTTGGTTGGCAAAGCTGATAGAAGAATCTTGAGATCTTAAATTGTTCTAGAAGACAAAATGAAAAGAAAAAAAAGCGTTCTGGACTTTTACTTTTTCTTTTTTTTGGAAGAGTCTGGCGGGGAAAATACAATTACATGCAGAGTTAACAGACATGTCAGCAGCAGCAGCAAAAAAAAAAAAAAAAGGACGGCACTTTTTTATATACACATATTTGATCCAGAAAGAAAGAAAGAAGGAAGAAAAGAAACAAAGAAGGAGGTAGAAGCTCAACGGAAATTTGATTTCCCTCCAATAAATGTAAAAAAAAAAATATCCAAAGAATGATACAAACTCCAAGAAAATCACAACCAAGACAAAACAGAACCCTATTCAATATGATATGAAAAAAAAAATTGAAAGTAAAAATAAAAGACAACGAACAAATAAAAATTCCCATATAAAAGAAAAAAAAACTGCATAACATTTATGATCAAAAAGAAACCAAATTAACTCCCATGTGAGATATAAAATGTCTGAGATAAAGATAAAGAAAAAGTTAGGAAAAAAAAAAAAGGAAACAGTTCAAAAAAACCGTGAGAGGTTTTTTTTTTATTCTGGGCGAGGCCGCTTTGTTCCGTGTGGATTGCTTGCCCAGTCCGACTTCTGCTGCGAGCCTCCTCCGTTTCCTCCGCCGCCATGATGATTAATGTTTCCTCCGTTTCCTGCTCCAAAGAAGCTCATCGGAGAGAAGTTCATCGGCGAAAATCCTGGATTTATAAAAGTTAGCACGGCGTCTCGCGTCGTCGTTTCCAGACGCTAGGGAATTATTCATATGCGTCCACTTACCAGCCATTCCTCCCATTGGACCACCCATTGGACCACCCATTGGACCGCCCATAGGACCGCCCATAGGTCCTCCCATAGGTCCTCCCATAGGTCCTCCCATAGGTCCTCCCATCGGTCCTCCCATAGGTCCCATCATAGCGCTCATCGGTCTGTTCATAGGGCCTCCCATCGCCCCGCCCATTGGCCCCATCATGCCTGGTCGGTTTCCATTGTTCATACCTCCGCGGCCTCCGCGCATGCTCATCATGCCATTAGGTCGGTTATTGTAGCCTCCGCCGCCTTGACCGCCATTAAAGCCACCTTGGTTGAAGCTTCCGTTTCCACTGTGGTTGTTGTTGTTGTTGTTGTTGAAGCGGTTGTAATTGTTATTGTTGTTTTGCATGTGGTGGCCTCTGTTGGCAAAGTTTCCTCGACCGCCGTTCATATTGTTGTTGTTGCTGTTGTTGTTATTGTTGCGCCAGCCATTGTTGTTATGGTTGTTATGTCCGTGGTAGTTGTGATTGTGATTGTTGTAACTGCCACCACTACTTTGCATGCCAACATTACTGCTCATTGAGCTTATAGCATTGCCGCCACCGCTGCTAATGCTGTTGTTCCGGTCGTGGGGGCCGCCCTGGACCCGGTTGTTCATGCCATCTTTCTGGTTGCGCAAACCATCCTTGGGGCGTGTGCGATATGGGTTCGTATGCGGGATAGAGTACACCACAGTGAAAGGCTTCTGTGCAGCCGTTGCCGGTGCAGCCGTTGCCGAGGCAGGGTCGCGCAAACTTTCAATGTGATTTTTGAAGGCTGCGGCAGCATCTGCTGTTGCGAATTCGACATAAACTTGGCTATTGGTATGATAAAGATATTAGTTCACTACTCAGACTCTCCGTAAATTTAACTTACATCGTCACTTTTTTAAAAAAAAAAAAAATGTACATACCCTTTGCTCTTGCCGTTGACCTTGTGTTCGCTAAAGGTCAGGTCTTTCAGGGCATCCTCGCTGTTTACGGCTCGGGCCCAACCGCGCACATCGTCATCCGTGTTCCACCAGTTGAGTTCAGAGATGATAACGGCGGTGGTAGCTGTCGGATCAATCTCTAATTTCTTGGGTATGTTCGGTCTGTTAGCCACGCTGTCGGAATTGGAGCCGCCGTGTGACTGCGCTTTATTCTGGCCGTCGTGGTCGTCGTCGTGCATGGGCTCGTCGGCAGCGTGACTGGCGGTCTTGCTGCTAACATCTTGAGCATCGCCGTAGATGTCGATGTCGAGGTTTTCGTCTTCCATTGTGTCGGTAGTCGCGTCAGTTTGTTGGTAGTAATAGTTTATTTGTGCGAGGGGTGATAGAAAGATGGAATGAAGATAGTGTTGTCGGTCGTTTGTTCAACTGCGATAATAATTTTTTTTTTCTTTTCTCTTCTTTTCAGTTTCTTTTTTTTTTCGTTTTTCTTTTTTTTTTCGGAGATATAGTTATATATCTCTAGTAAGTATCGATAGAAGGAGCTGTAACTGAATGCGCTAACAATGTTAATACTTTAGTGTTAGGTGACCTGATGGAGAATAGCTATTGAGAAATAGCCAGCGGATTAAGGCCAACTTGATTAGTTAGGGAATGGAATATAGAACAATATTATTCAAGAAGGAAAATGTCAAGAGCCGAGATATATGGCCTAGTAGAAGCTAAGTAGTACATGGTAGGATATAACAACCCCGTATCGTCCCTGTCTATCGTCCCTGTATATCTTCTCTGTCTATCTCTCTCTGTATATATCTCTCTGTCTGTTCAAGGTTGAGGTTTGGTTCTGGTTCGGCTGTTTTACAGCACTGGAACTTGCAAACGCAGGGCCGGGTCACTTGCTTGCTTTGTGCCTGATGCTGCCGACTACAGGCTACTACCAGCCAAAAGATGGTAGCGTAAAACAAAACAGCAACAAACACCTAGCAAACAAACAGAACTGCGGGAGAGAGATCAGGGCAAGGGCTGGGACGTTCAAGGAAGGGAGGGCATGGGGAGGAGGAGGAGGGGGGGGGCGGGCGTCTTCAATATAAAGGGATTGAATGTTGACGAACAGGAGAAGAAGAGAGGAGGGAAGAGGAGAAGGAGGTATAAATAAATAGGAACAGCTAAGTGAATGCGCCGGCCAGTCGCAAAGCAAACAGCGCGATGGAAAGGGAAGATAGAGGCAGGCATATGTCCAGCGCCGGGTGTACTAGCAGAATAGTATAACGTACAGTAGATGAAGAAGAAAATAGGCACAGCAATAGAAGCTTTCCGTTGAATTGTGCAAAGAAACCGAAGCAGATAATCTTTTTTTCGGCTGTATCTTAGTGGTGGTTGGTGATGTCTGTACAGGGCACAACTGCGTTTTCCAATAAAAGCGCGAGTCCAATGAATTAGGAGGGGATGCAGAGCGTTGATCCGTGATAGGCACAGTACAGAGCCGCCGTGTAAAATAAAAAAATAAAAATAAAAAATAAAAATAAAAGGCGATCTGTTTGATCAGGAAGCAGTAATTGATGCAGGTAGAATCGGACGAGGCTAAGATGAGACGGTGGAAGGACTTGGATTCTGCTTGTACTAAGTATATACATATTCTATATCCATAGTACGTAGGATTGGACGCTTGGTGCAGGAGGATCTTACAGCTGTCGGCAATTGAACGAGAGATCCAGGAACGAGAAGCTAGAATATGTGTTGTGTGAATCAATGACTAGTGTATCTCCATAGTTCTAGAAACTCAATAAGATTAATGATTTTAAAAAAAATAAAAAAATTAATTGCTAGAACATATATGTCTGTATTTAACGCTAAAACATGTGTTATTGTAGTGTGTTGTATTTTAGAGGCCAAGTCCGTAACATGGAAATCTTTACAGGCGGTTTTAGTGAGTAGGGCCCTGTATCATATGGATCATGTATAGCTTCTTAGCAGAAGGCTTAAAAGTCTGTCCAGTAACCAATCTGGCGTCGTTTGATTGCGTAGCAATGTAGGTAGACGTAAAATACACACACACACACAAAAACCTATGATGTGTTATATTTTAGAGGCCAAGTCCGTAACATGGAAATCTTTACAGGTGGTTCTTAACTGGCGGTTTTAGTGAGTAGGGCCCTGTATCATATAATCATGTATGGCTTAAAACCTGTTAAATTAAAACTTGATAGGCATAAGACCATACCAATTGAAAAGCGAATAAACATACAAAAGAAAATACCTACTATAGATTTTTTTTCTTACCCCTCATACTACTATTGTCTGTAGTTGAATGTCGATAATCTGCGAAATACAAGGAGACATCGCCGTCAGGCAAAAATGTGTGTATGTGTGTATGTGTGTGTGTATGTATATTTAACGTCCACCTACATTGCTACGCACCGCCAGGCAAGAATTTTTTTCCATTGGGTCTAGCGTTTTTAGGTATAGATATTTTAGTGTATGATACCGACTGTAAAATTTCTAGCCAAGCCCTGAAAAAGCATTAAAAAAACCAACAGATAGTCTTAATAAGACTTGGTACAGGCGCTTCAATGCCAAGACTTAGTGGGTTAACTAAAAAAATTTCTCCAACTCATTACTCGAATATTACTCGAGTGGGTTAATATAATGTCTTGAACCCTTATTCTCAAATATCCCAATGCTTCGGCTAAACTATAAATTGGCCATAATTGTTAATTGGCGGTGAACCCTATTGCTAGGGTTA
>LXGT01000289.1:0-38789 GCA_001640655.1 Endoconidiophora laricicola | reverse complement strand
ACTATGTGTGTTAGTGGAGCAAATCTGTAGGTAGGTGGAGTGGTTCCTTGGGGAGCCCCAGAAAGGGCACTCTGAGGAGGCTTTCTGGAGCTTGAAGCGGGCATGGTAAGCTGCAAAGTCACCATGTCCGGACCTTGCAGTAAGGATCCGGCCCGCATATCACAAACTAACGACGGTCGCTTCTATACTGAAAAGCTTGCCTATTTGTCTCGATTATACTTCCCATCGGTAAGTACTCTAGGAAAACATGTATGGCTAAGAGGCCAAAGAACATCTGGTTGATTTTCTCACGCTACATTACCGAAACTTTTTATACTCCTCATTCTACCCGTGGGGTGCTTGTCTGGCTTGCGGTAAGATATAGCACATTGGCCCGTAATGCAAGTACGTACACGTACTTCTTTTTTTTTGTCTTTCTTCTGAGTACAGAGGATTATAATGCATGCAGTTTGTAAGTGTATTTTTCTTGGTTGATACTAGTTTTCTTCATCGTTGTTACAAGGTGGCATCCCCGCAGTGACAGAGACAAGCTATCTCTGCTCTTGAGTCGAGAGATCTTATAAGCCAAGTCATAGATGTACTCTACTTATGTACTATTAAGTCAATTATATGTGTTGAGTAGGCCTTTTCGAATGCGATATAGGGTCCTTGTTAAGCTAGTGATCAGCATGATTTGCAGATAATATCCCAGATCAGTTCAGTTCAGGCAGTTCAGGTCCAAACTCGCGTTCAGAAATTCAACTACAAAGCTTGAAATTATTTGTGGGGTTTTGAACAAACAATCTAATCTTGCATATTACGTTATTCTATCTCTCTCCTACGGTGGAATGTTGACGCTTCTAGGTTGTTCACTTAGATATGGCGATGCAAAAGAGTACACCAATTACCACTCTAAGTCTTGCTTATCTAGCATGTAAGCAATATTCCTATTAAGTTTTGCAGAGAAATAAATTGGACAAGATAGCTTATGTAAAGCATTCGTCAGCCTCTTAGTCTCGTGCGTTACGGTGGCCATCGTACGAACACGGACTGTTGTTAAACACGCGCCATCCCTTTTCCTAACTTTCAATGTATACAGAGCAGCCACGTGTGACACTTATTCGACTCGCATAGAGTAATTAGCCAGCGAATTTTCCTTTTACAAAGTGAATTAACGGCTTGCTTCTTTCTATCAGAAAAGCATTCATCCGAGTATCTTCACATCCACTCTTGGCTTCTTGGGTTTCGTTATTCCCGTATATCTTCCCACACTAGCAAATTGAATAATAAGTGAAAAGAGAGTAATACAGATGTGTAAAAGAAAAAAGAAAAAAAAAGGTACATTTTCTCACGACGTTCAAGATAGATTTGGTACAGGCTAGTGCAAGATCAGATCAGGCATGCATATCGAATATGCCCTCACACCACTGTGTTATATTTTAATGGTGCCTTTTTAATAATCATGTTCTATAGACCCTAGGAAAGTTTTAAGGTCTTTTTATTATGCCAATAAATATAAGTGAAACATATACAATTGAAAAACATAGCACCGTGGTCAAGTTTATATCACTCTTGAGTACTAATATTAGGGTTTACATAAACCCCACACCTGTTAGTATAGCTAAAAAGGCACAGTTTAATAAGTGAAGAACTTATGTCTGATATATCACTAGGTTATGAAATTTATCTGTCTCATGCGCAATGTTTAGTAGGCTTGCAATCTTATTGCTATACAAACTAAGATACTACTTACTAATAACAGAATTCAGAGAAGAACGAAGCCTGCTGATAGCTACATGGGAACATGGCGGTCACGGAAAAGGGAATACTTGACATGAATCTTCTTCCGCGGTGGCCTTTTTAGGTATGCTGTTGGGAAACGTCGGGGACTTATTTTCAAAGGCACAGTATTGAGCAATGCATAGATACAACAATACATGGACAGTAGTACGTCTATTTCCGGGTATGAGCAGTGTTATAGTACCAATACTTGAAGCCAGTATGACGGACATAATATAAAATAAAAAACTTCAGAATTATACATATGTCTTTTCTTTTTTTTCTTGACTCATTACTCGATTAGAAGTGAACTATGACGAGAATACATATGTCTTGCACCACCTAGTACAAACATCACTGTAGGCTATATTCGTCGTTACTTCTTGATGTTCCCCCCCTTCTCCTATTATAAAAAAGGTCCATCTCATTCCTCTTTCTGTTCTTTCTTTTCATTATCTGCTTGGTTGTACGTATTACATACCTTGATAACACCATGCCGGGAAGCCATGACACAGTTGCCACGTTGTTGCGCGACGCAAACACAGACCACAAACCACTTTCTCACAAGTCTCTTTTGTGACATGCTGTGTTATGTTTAAGATGGAGTGGCATGCGGAAGCCGCCAAAGAGAGAACACCCGGCTAGCGTTACTATGGGTATTCTTTCTATATTGATACAGATCTGAGTGACATAAAGGCGATGGATATGGATGAGATACACGTTGGGTATAACAGCATATGTAAACAACATTATGTGATATCTTCCATATATAATAAATTGTATGTATAGGTGTACTAGTAGTAGTTGAGCTGCTTTCATATATATGTAGCAGATGAAAGACAACACCTTTTGCCTATTAATCCTGGACAACACGACTCATTTCAGCAATGATTTCCATGACAAGCATTTTGTACGGGGAATTGCCTTCATAGAGCCTGCAGAAACATTTGAAACAACAGGCAATATCACATATGTTAGTAGGACTTACTACTAACATGTAAGACGTACTTATAAATGGGCAAGCTTCAGCTGCGCTGGATACATCTACTGAAAACCACTCCAAACTAACAAACATGTTGGTTCACATGTCAAGTTCAAGCATAGCCAGGTTAATTTGACAGTACTAGTACTACTACCACCTCAAGTCCCTGTTTCCAAGTCTTCTTTTTCTCCAAATTTCCATACGGAGAAAAAGGAAAAAGAGGCTAGTAGAAGATGAGCCAAATGTAACCATATATATCATGACACTGGGGATAGATAAATAAAAGAACATGACACACATTAGCCACCCATAAAGCTCAGGTTTCCTCTCCAATAGAAGTTCTTCTATCACATAGTAGCAAATACATAGTAACTAGCTAAGAATGGGCTGCTGTCCTCCAATTCCCATCGTATCACGTTCAAACGGGCCGAATGGAATATGGATAGCATTTTCTCATTAGAGCATTCTTTTCTTCTCTTCTGATTCTTTGTCTTTTGTTCTCCTGCTCCTTTGATCTTTTGTTGTACTAGTAGTATCTCATGAAACATTCGTAACAATATTATTTCTTTCTTTCTGCTTAGTAGCACTACTAGTAGTATAAGCAAACGAAGGAAAGGCTTAACAATGTTATTCTCTTCCCCAGACTAAATTTGTTCCCCCCTTCCCCCCCCCCCAAAAAAAAAAAAAAAAACAACTGTTTGTAAATTCCTTTTCTCCGTATCTTGAGTTCGTCAAGGATAGGGTGTCAACTGAAATCTCCGGATTATATGTGATATGTCCATCTGCTAGAGACCAGTCAGTTTTGTACATAGCACTTTGCTCTATTTGTCCGTATTTATCCTGTGAGGGATTTCCCGCCATGTAATCGCCTTCTGCATTGAGAGCTTCAAAATGAGATTCGTGCTGCAGGTAGGGTTGCAGAATAGCAACTTGGAATTCGACTAGTATTTGTGCCTGGGGCGCTTTGAAGCCAAAGTCCAGGTTTTTGCTCGAGGCTCCTTTAGGCTGAGACTTTAAAAAGCGAGTGGGTTACTGAGATACTTGACGCTTCACGGGCCCTGCTCCCCGCATTCCGAGAGGACTGACCCGTGATCAGGAAGTATATACTATCAATATGTCAGATATATCTTCCTGGCACTCGGTCAAATACATTGTCAAGAATCACCGCGATACACCATCTCTAAAATGTTGTTCAAAGTCTTCAGTCTAAAACATGGCTCGCAAATATTAGCCTGTGAAGTTGCCCTGCAGACCAGCATCATTCATACCTTTCTGTTCTTCGGAGCCGTGGCCTACAGTGTTTCCTCCCCCGGATGGTTTCTGAGTATATTGTCATACATATCAATAAATTCTTTCTCTAGGTTGAAGTGGTGGCCTAAACGCTTTGTCAATAGTGTGCGCCTGCCATCTTTTTTTTGGCCCGTACTGAGCAAGCTAGGCCAAGCACGGAAATCTCCAGATGTTCTAGCCTGGACCTCTTGAACGTCAATTTTGCGACCTCTCTTGGCGTTGTTGCCCGAGTGTCTTATTTTCCCTTATTTGTTCAATGCTGAGTTCTTGATTGTAACTTTTGACAAGAAATAATGAAAACAAAACCCCAGTTACAGGGCTTATCAAGTGCATGACATAGACTAAGGTGTATATTTACACAGTACTGGTAGTTGATAATTATCTCCATGGTCACAGATAAATTATAGAGGGAATAGAATAGCGAAGCGTCAAATGAATGACCAAGAGAAAACTAGACCAGGCCATTCTGCAGGCCAGGCGACTGACCGGGCCTCAAGATGCAGGTGGATAAGTTGGAGTAAGTTAACTAGAGAAAGACAAAAAAACACATGAAGCTATGTTGAAACTGAACCACAATACGAAACTAAATTCTGCCACCGACAACTAGCTTGATAGTTGTCGAGTTTTATGGCTACTATATGCAGACAGGCTCTTACTATTGCTAACCTCATATCTTTCTTAACTCCAAGATATAACATCATGACCATTGCTTGTCACATCTTCGAGAATAATGGTTTCTTCTATACCGCAACCGTCTGTATTAGCCCTTTGCACTCCTGAAGTCTGTGACCATGACTGGCCATGTCTATGTCTATGGCCGTGATCGAAAAAGAAAGGGAAGAGTAAAAAGGCCATGGCCGCAGTGTATCCAAGGGATTTCTCCGTCCTATAGGCTTCTATGGCGTTTGTGACATATGATCTACTCTTTGCGGCGATTACTTCCGGAGCTAAACCTGTAGGAAGCCTGAAGCGAATATCATTGTGATCAAGGCAGCCGTAGCTAAGCCCATGCAGGCTGGGGAAAAGACAAAGACAAACTGAACAAGGGCAGCGGGCGGTTAGCTAAATCATGCGGGGTTTTCTTTGCTTTGCTTTTCTTCTCTTTACAATCTATATTAAATTTTTTTTTTCTAGAAAAAGCAAGCCCTTGTCAAGACTGAGACGTTGACCAGGGAAAAAAAGGCTAGTAAAATTTCCCTTGATATATGTTTTCTTTCCATCTTTTACATGTGCTTTGATTCCACTTAGACCTCGAGAACAAGAACAACTTGAAAGCAAACAAAAGGCAAAAGATCCATAAGTGTTAAGTACGACACAAACAGCCTGAGTAATGATACTAGACGACATCCTACAGTGGATTCGGCTTGACTCAATGCGATACGGTATAAGCAAATAGACATATCCTGTTCATATACCGCGCTGGACGAGCCTGACAGAACCGAGGGCGGAACATAGAAAGCAAGCTGGATGGAACTCGCCTTCCCCCCCTCTCTATCCTTCTCTCTTGAAAAAAGAAGAGGCTAGAGAGAAGATGATGGTTCTCGCAGAAAGCACAGGCATGGAGAGGCCCAAGCGCTTTTACCCCGGACTGCATGGTTTATTAGTAGGTTTATTTTTCTATCAATAATCTTATTCAGTTTCTATCTATTAGTAAGTTGTTTTGTGTAAAATATAGACTTTGCTAGCCATAAACAGCAACAACATCATGTTGACTGATGTTCACAGAAGAGAGCATTGGGCCTGAGCAAATGTGCAGACATCAAGAAATACAGTGCAGCAAGCATCGACACCGCCTCGTTCTTTCTGCGGGAAATGTGCACCTGGCCTGTCCGAACATCTATATGACCGATAATACACATCTTATATGATAAATTATCAGCTACATAGTAGTGTAGACAAGCAAACTCTCGCTAGCATCTTAAAGGCTTTGCCCGTCGGCGTTCTGCACAAGCTAGCAAGGAATCAGGATAATAACAAGAACAATGGGCACATACACACGTAAGCCTCTGCTGCTCATTGTTGCTCAGCAATGATAGTCTAGAGAAAGAGAGTGTATCTATTATAGAGGCAGCCAGATAACAAATGCTGTTTACTATAGTAGTACTACCCTCCTTAATATATACCGTTTGAGATGACGGCATCGGTACAGCAACAGTACTGAAGCTCTGTAATTGTTTTGTGTTTCGTTGATGATGATGGTGGCCTTTGCTTCTCTTTTCGTCTATGTATCTTCGGACAGACCGCTGTATAACTCCAAGAGTAAAGTATCACATAGCAATCCCGACTTTTTCCAGACGAGGATCGCCAGAAATAGCCCTCATAATGGTGAATTGCATCAGTTAGTCGGCAACGGCGAGACTGTATTCAGAGAAAGGCTATTGACCTAGGATGGCACGGATGGGGATATTGAGAGTAATGAGGTGATGGATGATAAACTTGATTACTAGCTAACAGCAGACAAGAAGCTTTGTTGATGTTGAGATGTCGTAGTGGGCTTTGTCTCTGCATCTCTGACACACGGATTGACGGGTCGGGTCTATCCGCACTTGTGGTCCGACCGCAACACGTAAGGGACCAAGATTTACCGATTAATGGAAGCAATATTTGCGGTGTATCTGCTTGTCCACAGTTGACATTCTGATTTACGAGGATGTATAGTGTCATATAGAGCTTTTTGCGGCACTTTGATGATTGATCAGAGGATCAGGGGGGCGCTTCAGTATCTAAATTGACAATCATGACAATATGAATTTGTTGGTATAGTGTGCTAGCTATATCAACGGCTGCGTTCGGCTTCGATAGCGAGCGGCTATCATGAAATCGAGAGAAGAAAGAATCCGGTCACGAATATCATCAATCACGTCTGTAGCTTGGTAAAATAGTACGTGCTTTTACATCTAATAGAACAGGACATCTATTATAGACATGTTCATAATTTGGTAAATGGCATTCGCCGAATGTTGAAACGAATAATGGTGATGGTCGACGGCATGTCAGCAACGATACTTCGGGCCCGATTACTATTAAAATTCTTGAGATGGTGACTACATTTCCATCCCATCAGGGCAGAGCAATACAATACATAGCAGATAGAAGAGGAAGAGTTCCTGATACTAGTTGCAAGACTAGACTTGATAGTCTGGTTATATACACCCAAGCCGTGGCGGACAGATTATCTATAGTATAGGAAAAAGCCACAGCATTCTACAATCTATCAAGACATCTTTGAAGTGTTTTTATTTTTATTTTTTATTTTTTTCCTAGGGAATGGATACAATAGCAGTGGCAGTGCCTTAAGTCAACTTATAGATATACTCTTACTTGTGCAACTTAGAACTGACATCCTAAAGATACCAAGCAGAAAACAATCTGAAGGGACATACAAAAAGGATCAGAAATAGAAGAATAGCGAGCAACAAGTGAGCAAAAAGACAAACAAATATGCTGAACTGCAGAAAAGGGGCGGGGGGGGGGGGGGGGGGGGAGGGTTCGTGAAGAGATAATTACGGAAGATGCACAATCAACAGCAGACGCAGCCACGACAAGACTGATGGATTAAACGCTGGTGGGAATTCAAGAATTCTGGATACCAGCCTGTTTCTTTGCTAGGAGTGACTGCCTCGCAGCCTCATACATGTTGTCCTTCTCCGCAAGCTCTTCCTTGCGCATCTCCAACTGGACCGAGATTTGGACACGGGGAATCGAGACAGGGTGTGTCAGAGAACGCGGAAGAATACGCCAAAGAGAGGCGTACTTCTCATCTTCAAGCATCGAGCGTGGGAGGTGATGACGGGCAATTTTCCACGCATTGCGAGCATGAACGGCAACGAAGATGGCATCGATAACATGCTCAGCCAAGATGCCCATCTCCTGGTAGTTAGTATTGGCCAGCGAAGGGCCATCTGGGGCGATGACGAACGACGGGAGCTTCTCATAGCACATGGGGACGATGCCGAATTTGCAGTTGAGATCTGCCTCATTTAGCTCAGGCTGAAAGGTATTAGCGGCCTTAAGTAGAAGGTGAGGTTCGAAAAACGGCACAGGAACTTTGTTCTCGCGGGCCTCACGGAGGTCTATCATATCCACAAGATTTAGAAGAGGCGTTGAGAAACCATTGGCGACGACAGGGCACAGATGTGAAATACGAAAGATCTGATACTCGGAGAGACACATGGCCATCTCGTAGGCAATTTCGTTGAGCATCTGCGCAATCCTCTGAATCATCATGTAATGCACCAATTGAGGCGATGGCCCAACGCTGTCACCTGTTTCATCAAAGATTGGCAAATCTATATCCATAACGAAAAAGAGAAGTGGGAATCTGATGATGAAACCAAAGAAGTTCAACTGTTAGCTCTTTAGGCAACAAGTGTTACGTTAGAAAGAAAATTAGGGATATGTACTTACATTGTCAAAGCAAATGACAGTCTTCCTGATGATGAATTTCAGTATCAAGACTCACTAGAAGAGACTGAATTAGGTGTCAAAAGACAAATACGGATGGGGAAGAAGATGCAGAATGCAGAAAACGCGCTGACTGGGCAAGACTTAGGGCAAGAAGAAAAAAAGGAGAAAAGGAAAGATATAGAAATAGGATAAGAATCTTCTTGGTTAGACTTCAAGTGTAGCCAAGATTGGGAGTTCTGATTGCAGAACTTTACAGACTTTCCAATTCTGATAGTTTTTTTCTTTTATTTTGGTCTTATTTGGGCCTCCCTGATTTTTATTATCCATTACAGGAGATACAATGGATAAGGTTGTTGCCTAGTTCCTGCTGCCTGAAGAAGATGAAGCTCAACATATATATCGTTGGTGATATATCTTGAAGTTGATATCAGTACACCATAAAGGATATATGATTTCTACACCCCCCCCCCCCAAAAAAAAAAAAAAAAAACTCAGTATAATCTCTTGATACCTATATAACTTGATAGAGGTTGCAAGTACGAGTCTAATAGTATATATTGTGAGATATTGAAAGGTGGTAATGTTGCGTTCAGTTAAAACCTCCATTTGTACTGACGTTGATAGCGGTTGATCTTCGGCAGGGAGTTGCCAGCCCACTTATACAAAAAGTAGCAAAAGATAGGGTATGAGATGTACTAAGACGTGCCATAAACCAACGTATGGACAAACTAAAACTGATCAAAGTTAGAAGAGAAGACTTATTAAGCAGTCAGTATAGAACTCTATTTGAAAAGTCTTTGGTCTTCTAAACCTCATAGTTCATTTCCAGGTCAATGAACGGAGCTTGAATCCTAGTACTACTCAACTCCCTACTATGGCTTGTGTCACACAACCCTCCTTGTGAAATCCACAGGTTATCGCGATGCCAACGAGAGAAAGAAGAATGAGTAGGTTGCGAAATAACTGCGACTAGTACTTTCTTCGCTGGCTTTATTATAGAAAAGAAAAGGAAAA
The DNA here is from genome assembly GCA_001640655.1 of Endoconidiophora laricicola. Classification (NCBI taxonomy): domain Eukaryota; kingdom Fungi; phylum Ascomycota; class Sordariomycetes; order Microascales; family Ceratocystidaceae; genus Endoconidiophora; species Endoconidiophora laricicola. The sequence goes on along the minus strand of LXGT01000289.1, from coordinate 29,338 downwards.
ATATTCTTATTATAAGGCTATTTAGACTTGGGGAGGGTTAATTTCCTTCCTAGCCAGCCTTTTAGTAGAATCAGTAAAGTCGCCGTCAATATGGCCAATGAATTAGCCAATCAAAGTTGAGTCGTCCTGCTAGCACTACAAACGCCTAAAAGTTACTGATCCGTGTAAAACGACGCGCCTATCTACCTTCGCGACACGTACCTTTCCTTTTCAGCGCGGCCTGTTGCTAGGTTTGCTACGTGATGGTAACCCCATACATGATGAAAGAGAAGACCGAATTATAGCTTCAACTTTTAATAGCAGAAAATGGGTTAGAGACAAGAAGATAGAGCAATTCCGATATTTTTAAATGGGGATAACAGTTAGTAATATGAATGAAACGGAAAGGAGATGAAGCTCGTATCTTATCTATCAGTTACACCTTTGATAACTTACAAATGCCCAAGTTGGGCAGGCAGTATCTTGGAAAGATATGCAGTTTGTATCTGTTAATGCTAATTCGAGTATTAATAAAATAAGATTGGGTGTGGTTGTCAGGACAAAACGAAAGCGTAGTTTAAAAAGTAACCAAAGCAAAATGAATTTACTTTTAACCCTAGCATTTAACACATGAAACCTTCATTGAACACTAATTTTTCGCCATTCAAATCAACGTTTTACAGCATTAGAAATCAGAGAAGAAAAGGTATATATTATAATGAGAAGTCTTCTCTGCGCTTAACGATAGTGTTACCATCCCAGCTATTGAGCCTGCCATTATCATGGCCATTTGCATTTGTGTAATATGCAGTGGTCCATCGGCTAACGACTTATTCCATCAAATCGGACCGGCGATCGTGCATCTCAGCTTTAAGCAACCATTTTGTTGATATCGCGCAGCACGATCTATTCATGAAATAGATCGTTAATACCATCAATGTTTGCCAGATTCTTATTTGGTACTATTAATGCCCGTTAAACTGCCTTCATCAAACCTGTTCAAAATCTTACCATCGCTAAAGACGGCCGAAACTACAAGCCCATGTCTCTTTTATTACCCATTGTGTGCTGTTGCACATGTCTCTCATCACCAGGTGATGAAAGACACTCTTCTACCTCACAGATCACCCTCCAAGATGTCGTCTGCACATGTTTGAAAGACATGTTTGCCTAGAGACGGATATCCTCTTCTTGTTGTGGATATCTCACTCACTGAGCTAGGCGTAACTGGACAAGTCTTTGCTATTGGCTGCGTGAAGCGAGCGATACTGCATGTTTCGGACTAGTACATTACTAACTGGAACTGGCCCGTGTAACTGTGCTGTGAGCCTAGAAACAACACACCCAGCAAAAGTGTATGCCATACCAAGCGCCATTCTTACTAAAACTTGAGATTAGTATTCTAGACAGCCGTCCTGGCTAGAGAGGCAAGAGGGGTAACAATACACAGCACTACGAACACCACACAACCCAACGCAACAGACATGGCGTGATACAGGGGAGGAAGGATAAGAGTTTGCCATGGCTCACAAAGATACCACGGCAAACCGGGATGACTGTGAATATGGCGGAATCAGCTTTCGATGAATCAAATGTTTGATCTAGAGTACCAAATTTGGCTATCCATCAGCTATCGTTTCTGGTTGCAAAAGTCAGGTAGAATGGCACCTGTTTTCTGGCCGATCACTGACGCCTTCTTCCAATAGTTCACACAGCTCTGTATACTCTCTAAAACACTCTCAACGGTATCATTCCCGCCTCCAAGTATATTATTGGCTTGCTTTGCTTTCTCCGCGTTGCCGCCATAGCTGTTGTTTCCGTCTTAGCACAACACTATACATTCGCCATACCACACCCATACTACCTACCCCTTTATATTGGGCGGTTCATCGTGCAAGTAATCTCCCATCTCATCGGTGGTCTCATCAGATATCGCCTCGTGGGCTGCAGGTCTTGCATTGGATCTATGCTCGATATAGACCGGTTTTCTCGCGCTCGCAACTTGCACAACCGATATGCCGTATCGCCCAACCATCTCCATAGCAGGACAATAAATGTTCCTATGTCTCATCGTGTTCATTGTACACTTCGAGTATGAGCTGACGAAACCTGTATAAAGGCTGGCCTGGGAAGGGATTTGGAAAACATTAAAGGCACACATAATGTTTGTGTCTCTCTACTAGGAAAACGCCACTTGACTTGATGAAGCATCCAAGCCAATGCTAAGGAAAACACTTCAGCTTTCCTCGAGACCTTTGGCTTTGCGCAATAAGACTAGCTTGGCAGCTTTAGTTGCTACATTGTTGCATTTCCGTTCTTCCACCAGCCCTGAGTTATTTGCTTAATACGCTCGGACACGAGACATATCGACTTTTTCCATCGTACCGTCACGTACCGTCTTGATTCTTGTGGCTCTGTCGACCAATAAGAGGCCGTGATAGCCTTTGAATTTTGTTTCTTCCAGGTACGTACATATGAAAAAAAAAAAAAAACAGGCCGATATGGCCTCTGATCTTATGTGAGGAGATTGGCTCATGAGGACTTTGGTCATACAAGTAGCAGTCTAGACGTGTCTGTGAGAACCTGTTTGTCCTCTAGACGGGATCTTTGATGTTTGCGTCACTCAAAAGACGTTCCGGTTTTTTTGCCAATCTGTTCTTAAAAGTTCTTTTCATCCATATCAAGAATCTCCCCTCTCTCAATATCGATCCTTAGATCGTTGTCTAGATTCTTCATTCTCATCGCCACGGCTATCGCAGGCTTCTATCGACGGAATTAGCCATCACATAGTTGCCCTACAGGATCTTCACGGCAGCTCATATATTCCTTTACGGCGTTGATACTTGAGCACACTGCAAAGAAACAGCTACCACATAGGTATCTTTTACTGACAAAGTCTATAGCCACCAGACACTTAATCTCGCATTCGTTTTGATACCGTCTTAGACTTGCTAGCTCTTATTAGCTCTTGGTCAAAGAATATCTGTAAGGCAAAGAACCTATTGGATCTGCCTATCAGGTGGCAGTTCTGAGCTTTAGGCAAACAGCACAGTACTACCTATTTCCGCCTCAAGGATCTCAAAAGATATATACTTTCAGTAGGCAGGGAACAGAGGCTCTTAGACCCTGTGGCGGTTTTGTAAAGTTCCCAAGCTATATTGGGAACATAACACCATCTTACTCTAACAGCATCTCAAAGCTAGACTTGCTGGAGTGAATTTTAGGTATAAATTGAAAGAAAAGAAGGTAAGTTTTCAAAGAAACATTGGTCTGCTCAAGTCAGAGAAACATACTCTAATCATTTCATCAATCACCTAGTAAGAAATATCTATTATTTTTATCTTTGGTTTTTTTCATCATCAAAAAATAATCATGTTCCCGAACGAATATGTTGAAAACGTCCAGAGTGGTACTAGTCCGCTTAGTCAGCCTGCCAATGACACTGCTACCGCCACCCGCCCGCAGCTGTCACTCGCACCCAATGCGGCATCTCCCGGGCCGTCAACGCCTGAATCGACCAAGAAGGAGGGTGACGCGGACTACATTCGAGGCGCGGACACAACTCCATCAGACAGTCGGACTAGCAGCAATGTCTCGCAGCAGGCAGCGCGGAGAGCCACAGAACGTGCTCTTGTGCGTAAGCTCGATGTCCGCATAATGCCTGTAGTGTGCCTGGCTTGGATGCTGTTTTACCTGGACCGGGCTGCCATTGGCTTTGCCTTGATCAACGGGCTAGTGTATGATCTGAAAATGCATGGCGTGCAGATAAATGTCATGATGATGCTGTACTACGTGCCGTTTATCTTGCTCAGCATTCCCGGTAATTTGATCTTACGCCGCTGCGGTGCCGGTCGGCTTCTGTCACTCGTGATAATATCATGGGGCGTGGTGACCGTTTGCACGGGTTTCGTCAAGTCGTATGCTGCACTTTGCATCATGCGGGTGCTTATGGGTATTGCCGAGAGTATCTTTCTGGGCGGAGTTATGCTTTATCTTGGCTTTTTCTATACAGCAGACGAGCTCACAGCCCGCACTGGTATCTTTTACTCGAGCACCTCCATCTCGGCCGCCATCGGAGGCCTGTTAGCCTCGGGTCTAGGTGAGATCAAGACTAAGAACTACAATAGTTGGTCGTGGATTTTTTTTATCGAAGGCGTAATTACTGTCTGCATAGGCATTGTTGCCTGGCTTGTGCTGCCCGTTAGGCCCGAGAATAGCAAGTTCCTAAGCCCTGCCGAGCGCGAACTTGCCATGTCGCGCATGATGTCTGCGGATCTCAGATATCAAGATTGCCCTGTGTCTTCCAAGGAGCGTACTGCCGAAACGGGCCAGTCCGGGCAGCACACTGCTCCGACTAGCACGGCGTGTGCGTTTAAGCAAGATCAGTTTGGATGGGCTTCTGTAAAGCGTGCTCTGCTCAACCCTCTGACGCCCTTGATGGCCCTTGCGTGCTTCTTCAACATCGAGGCGTTGACAAGCTACATCATGTTCCTGCCTACCATCGTGTCTGCCATTGTTGGAAAAGAGGACCGTCTCAAAGCTAACCTGCTTACTGTCCCCCCAAATATTGCTGCTTTCATTGCAACCATTGCCATCACACAATGGAGCCAGCGCTGGGGCCGAAGCGGAATTCCCATCATCTGCTGTGCAGCACTAGCGGCGTTTGGATTTGTGCTTCTGCTTATTGGCAGCGAGACTCGTGGCCCGTTCCAGATCATCCCCAGTGTCCAATACGCGGGAACGTTTTTTGTTGGCATGGGCGTTAGTTCGCTCCCTCCTATTGCTCTTGCATGGGCTAGCGTGAACACCGCACCACATTATGTGCGTGCCTTGGTGCTAGGTTTTGTTATTACTATCGGCAACTTGGCGTCGTTCCTATCTTCGTTCACTTATATCTCGTCTGAAGCTCCAAAGTAAGTCCACTGCATTTATGGGGATATTTATCTCATCTACTAACATTATAGTAGATATACAACTGGCCATTCTATCAACCTTGGCTGTTTGTGTAGCCTGGTTATCCTCGGATGCTTGATTCTCACCTACATGTCACGGGAGAACAAGAAGCGTGATCGCGGAGATCGGGATTACAGACTAAGTTCAGAAAACTACAACGGCCTTTCTAAGGAAGAGTACGAGTTTCGCCTTGGTTGGGACCATCCGAAGCATCGTTTCCAGATGTAAGGGGAACCTAATTGATCAATGAATAACATGATATCAAAGTTAGTAGGATATCTTCTTTTGACAGTAAACTAGATGAGGCAAGCAGTGGGAGGCTGGAGGAAGGAGGGGAGGGGGGATGGGATTGGGTTTAATTTTGTAACTAAGATAGCTCGATTCAAGCTCTAATATTATATATTTAGAATATAAGTTGCACTTGATATACGACGACCCTTACGAGATTGGTATTGTGATCAGTCACTATAACAACAACATCAATCCTTCCGCCACATCTTCATAGCGCCACACATTCACATTACGCCACAGTAGTGACGCTGTAACCCCCCTCTATCTTAGATAGAGGATTGCCAGAGAATAATAACCCCACAGTTGAAGTGGCATTTAGTGGTCAATGTTGAATTGAATGCTACATAGTAGTGCTGGATGTCTCAGGAGAGGCCGCTGCTCTGCAGAATGAGGTTGGATGAATCGGTAGATCACTAGCTAGAAAAAAGCTGCTAAGCAAGTAAATACAAGGCTGCGATATATCTTAAATGCACCAAAAGGCTGAGACACTACCAGGCTCTAGAATGACGAACTAAGAGAGCTCCGGCATCTTGTTTTATTTTAGCTTAGTCGATATATCTCTAATTATATCGATCGTTTATTTTGGTGCCTAGTGCTGGCTGCCTGCATTATTCCTTGCTGCAGCTGTCCACCCATCCCACATTCTGTATCTGTTTGTCTTTTTGTTTGTTTGCTGTGCTAACTAGCGAGACGAAGTGCGGGACACTATTATTGCTGCTAGCATTAGAAGTAGAGCCTGTCAAGGGACTGCTGCTCGCCAGCATCGGCTTAAATCATCGCTCGACAACATGCAGACACGTTCATCTTCGATTTAACAGGCCACCCATCCCACCCAGTCAGCCAACTGTTCCATTCCCGACCGCTGTTTCGAGGCGATCACTTCCGACACCCTGTTGGACAGAGAGAAACGCTTCCACGACTCCGAACCGAACAATCTTGCAGACATACATATTCATATCTCTGCAGAGCAATTCTGCAGCTCGTCTGCACCGCTCCAGCTCAGCTTCCAACGTCGTCTGTTTCTGCTTGGCCCTCAAGCTTTTGCTGACGCTGGCCGTAGCAACTGTGGCTAAAAAACCATCCAAGTTCTCTCAGCCAGAATTCACTGAAGGAAAAAACCAAGTTGCGATTTTACACGTCATAGGCTTTAGCAGCCACCAGATAGCCGACCATGGATTTCGTGAGTCTCACAGCTGACGTCAACCACCTTGTGAAGCCTTCAATCTGCTAACTCAATCCGATATCTGCTACAGTGGACTCGACTTCTAGCTTCTGCCGGTGTTCCTGCCGGCGGCAAGTCCCGCAAAGACGCCGCCAAAGATCCCGCCAAGCGCCTGCACCGCTTCGAGAAGGAGTACAACAATCTTTTGGTATGTTTCGACGCCACTACCGTCTTGTTTACGGCATTGATACTATACTCGACAACGCTTGACTAACCACTCACTTTATAACTTGGTGCCTGCGCTACCTATAGACAATATGGAGAAACTCTTCGAATTTGGCCCAAGACCAAGATGCTATGGAGACTATCGAAATGAGCTTGCAACAGCTCACCGCGACTCTCAGCGACGAAACCCGCCGCCCTCTTCCCCACCCATGCATCCAGTTTGCTGCCGTCAAGGGAATGTACCTCCCAATCTCCAAGATTGCCACTTCGTCAGTTAATCAATGGGTAATCAATGAGGCCATTCAGTTCTTCGCAACTCTAATCGAAAGTGAAGAGGAAAACTTTGTTGAAAATAATCAATTTTCCTCAAGTCTCACGACCTTGCTGACCCGTATCACTGGAGGTGGCGTCAACACCGTCAAACTTTCTTCTGACACTGAGTCAAGGGTTGTTGAACTAGCATTCAATATCACAACAAAGCTGCGTCTATCACCGGAAATATTGCCTTACTGGTTTAAGGGCGGCCATGACGACATGGCTTTACTGCAGCATGGCCAATTCAATCAGTCGCCAGTTTCAGCTCACCGCCGCAATATGAGTACCGCTAGTCGCAAGAGTGCTCGGAGTATACGGAGCACAGCTACTGGGTTTGATGGTCCCGAGACCGACCACGATAAGTTTGCTGGCCGTACGCAAAAACAAGACTTCCCTCTATTTTATGTACTCATGGAATACATTCACCACGAAGGCAAGATAGGAGACTTTGCCCGTACTGGTCTATTGTACATCATCGAAACTGCGTCTAACTCCGTAGCTTTGGAGCAATGGATCGTTGAGAGCGATCTCTCTACGTTGATGGCTACTGGTCTTGGTGCCCAATACAGTCAGCTCAGTCGCAAACTAGTCGTTGACTATGTTCCTGACAACCTTCCTCCTGTTCTTGCATTCTCGGACTATCAACACCCAACACGGGCCTATGAAATTGAGTCATCATGCTCTAAGCAGTTCCAAAACCACTTAGATACATTCCTGTCGCATCTACTATTCTGGCAAGATGTGTTAAATCACTGCAAGTCATTGGAAGTCAAATCAACTCTACTCGAACACTTCCAAGTCATTTTCCTCCAGCAACTGCTTTACCCTTCTCTTCTTGAGTCCTCAGATATTGATGGTGGTTCTTCAGTAGCCGTCTTAACATATCTACGCCGCATCCTAGAAGCACTCGACCACCCCGATATGATCAACTTAATTCTTCATTATCTTCTAGGCCTCCCTAAGTCATCTAGCGATGAGGTCGCAATCACAGAAAATGAGGTGCATGGCGAGGAAGAGGAGGAGGACAGCAGGATCAGTGCTGCGAGAAAGCGCAAGAGCTTAGATCTAGCTACCATGTTGGCTATGAACAAGTCTGATATTCCCAATGGCCCTCTGCTTTTCAACCTAGTTGATTTGATTCTTGCTTGCTTGAGATCACACAGTCAGCAAACAATTCTCGTCACGCTACAACTTGTCTCGGCTATTATCAAGCGTCATCATCGATATGCTGTAATCACACTTCTTCGCACAGAGTCCACTCCTGGAGAAGCCAGCCACCGTACCATGGGTGCCCATAGTCAAGAGGTTGAGTACCTCATGTCTCTCGCTGGACAGATAGGAGGAGAAGATAACTTCGAAGAGATCTACGAGGCCGTTGTCAAGGATACCATCACCAAGGTTGAAGGTCATTTATGCTCATTGAAGCTCGTGTCGCCAAATGTTACTACCAGCAACCACGGCCTTCCGACTATTGCCGACAGTTTACCTGGTGCTCCACGTGAGGTCCGTAGCCACACCTTGCGTGCTGACGACCCACTGTTGAATGCGGCCCTTGACCACCTCGAGACTTTCCTAGTAAACCCCGTTGACATGAACTTGTCTTTGACCGAAACACTATCAGATCTTGCTATGTGTGGTTTCATGGGTCTTGAGGGTTGGGTGCTTCGCCACCCTCAGAAGTATACATTTGACGAAGATCATCGTCCATCCACGCCCGGCTATGAAGATGAAGATAGCACAGCCGATTTCGTTACTCCGCAACTTCCTCCTGAGCCTGATTCGCCAGGTTTCGTAGAGTATCAGAGAAAGCAACAATTGATTGCGTGCCGGAGACGGCCAAAGTGGGCGAACCTACCACGCCTCTTAGTTATCTTGGACAAACTATGCAAGCAAATTCAAAACCACCGTGAGAATATCCCTCGCTTCAACGAGCTGCTTCAGCAACGCCGGGAGGCTTTCCAGATGGCGGACTCAGGCACGGCGTTCCCACCCCGTCGGTTCCGCGAGCCTCCGACACCAAACTATGACATGCTCCAGGCGCCCAAGTTCTTTCCAGCTATATCGACGTCGCAATCGCGGGCCAACTCTCCTGTTCGTACTCTTGACAGCTTCGCACAGCGCATTTTCAATGAACTCGGCATTCCTGAACTTGCTCCTGGTGCTTCATCAGTACCATCACCGCCACAAGTACAACAACTACCACATCGTGGCCGCAAGGAAGGCTTATCACCAAGCATCTTCCCCATTGACACTCGTGCTAATAGCCATTCGCCATCGCGATTCTCTATTAACGGTACCGGTACTCTGACGCCAGACTCTAGAAGGGATCACAACATGGCTGCTCAAGTAGCGGCGTTTGCCGCTATGGACCAGAGCACACTTGCTTGCAAGGTCGGCTCTCGCAGTGGTCTTAAGGCTGGTGGTATGAAGCCAGTAGGCTTAGTGCTTAAACTTGAAAGGGAGGAAAAGCTGCGCGAGCGACAAGAGCGCAAGGAGCGTAAAGAAACGCTTACTGAACGAGATCCTCAGGGGCCTACTCTTCAGGCCTCGGAAATGCCAGACAAACATAATAATGACGGCAATGATAAGGAGCAGCGGCCCGAAGTTCCAGAAAAGGAGCCCAGGCTAGAAGCGAATAAGGAAGAGTCTGTTGTATCTGGGGGGGCCGATGCTTCCATCTCTGTCCAGCTCGAGACAAACGATGCGGCATCTACTGCGGAGATAGAGAGTCTGGACGACGAGCTCAAGCCTGCGCCGCCCGCCAAGGATACACCACCACCCACTGCCAAATCCACGATCCTCGATTCTCCGGCACAGGCAATTAACGCCTCATCGTCAACAGCTTCTCTTAAGAGCAGTGGGTCACCGAATAGCATGAAGCGACTGGAATCTGAGGAGGAAACTGAAGTTACTGTATCTCATATCCTCACCAATGTAATTATCCTGCAGTCATTCCTGTTTGAGCTGTCAGGATTAGTCCAAGTGCGAGCTGGCCTTTTCAATGAGGTGCGGTTCGTATAGGGCGTGTATAGAAGTGAGTTAGATTGAATTGGATTAGTTGTTTCTCTTCCTCTATTATATGAGGTTCCGTTTGTTGAGTCATTCAGTTTTGTTTTTTATGCACATCATGTTATGTCGTTATGTCTCCTGTTATATGGTAGGACATGGTAGGATGAGGAGGAGGAATGATTTCTGCATTGTTCTATTACTTTATGTTAGGCTAGTATGACTGTCTTATATTGATTTTGTACAGATGTAGAATATAGTGTAATAAGTCAAGTGCCTAAAATAGATGTGTGGTTCCACAAGCCATATCAAGTAGCAGATTATATAACAAATGATCATTTTCAAAATGCCATCTTTCATGTAGGCGGTACATTATCTCTATACTTTTATATTATTTTAGAAATAAGGTCTATCTGGATTTGATCACTGCCATAGTTCAGAGATCTTGACACCCATAATATCTTATAGGATCCAAGACTGATTGCTTTCAGGTAGACATCAAGATGTCTTTTCATACTCAAAGTTCTTGATAGTTATCATCACGTGGCTTCCACTAGGGGATGCGTTCCTAATCTGGTTCCATTACTAGCTATATCGAAAGTCGTTCCGTCGCTACTCAAGATATACAGCGCGATTTCAGTTGCTTCCCGTGCTACTGCGACACCCTTCAAGCGGCAAAGATAGACTAAAATATCTTTACTATATTTACCAATTTTTATTTGTTTTGCTCTATCTTATTTTAAATAGTTTGAAAAGCAGTTTATAGCAAAAAGAACATATAAATGGTACAAGTCAAAGATATCAAATTCATATTGCGCCAAATATGGAAAGTCATCCAACATCAAAAATTCAAAGCTCCATAGAAAAAGTTCCCCAAGACAAGTCTTCAATAATTATCCAACATGTAACTTCTTGATGCCAGCATTGTCCATGTCGCTCATGTCATGCTGGCCGTTTCTCTTCGGGATATTTGCTGGCGCGGGAGGATAGAGACGTGGTCGATCAAAGGCAATGATCATATATCGGTTGTAAAGTTCATCATAGAACATTCGGCTCTCTGATATCACAATGGTCAACACCTAGGCCAGAAAGTTTGGCATCCAACGCATAAACTTCGCTCTGCTCTTGGTCCGCTACTGGACAACTGGCATTTGACAGTAGAAGAATGTGTCTATTGATATGGAAGTTGATACACAAGTTTCTTTGGAGTGAAACGTAGCCTACGCACACTGGTACCGCAAAGCCCTGCAAACTGTGCAGCCGGTCGTATACCCTAATTTCACGACGAATGATAGGCAGGCATACTTTCTTAACAACTTTGCCAACAAATGTATATCCATAAGGGTGTGCTGTGAGCTTCACCATGGACCCGATTAACCCTTCATCAGAGGTCACTTGGCAATACGGGTTCATATCCATGTCTAGCTGACTCTTGATAACCTTTTGCACCTCTGCTATGGTTATTGCCTGAAAATTTGCATCTGCATAGCTTGGTCTGGCAGCCTCCTTGTGCAGCTGCCAGTTGGGACACGTGGTGTCTAAGGGACTGCCTTGCTGAAGACCTAGGATACATTCTTGACTGTAGAATTTACGGAGAGGCTGTGGCTTTGCTGTTCTGAGACCAGCATTCAAGGTAGTAGTAGAAGGCTTACATTCGTCAGTAAGTATATTTTGGACAGGCTTCTTCAAAGATTGCTGGATACGGCTGTTTTTGGTTTGCAAAGCCGTCAAAGATCTCGAAAAATCAGGCTTTGGGATGTCTCTCAGCGAAGGCAATGAAGCAGGCAAGTTTGTTTGTGCTGGAGTTCCACCGGTGCTTCCTCTATTGTCTGGGTACAAGTTTGGCCACATGATAAGCTGATCTTGTCTGCGTGATACTTCCTCCTCGGATAGGGAATTTTATTGAAGCTAAGCAGTACTAGTGTGGAGACAAGGGCCAAGGGGGTCTTGTTAATAGACTCACGGGCATCTTTGATAGACTCTAGATTCGACACTGAGAGCTTAGCATCTTGAAAAGGAATATCAGAGTTGGCTTCGTCATATGAAAACACGTGGTATCATAAAAGGCCAGGGTCATCCTTATCGATATGCAGAAGAAGAATAACTTGACCTGTTGCTAGATACCCATATAACAGTCCACCAACTGTCATGTAATGGTACACCTAGCAAATAGCTTTCGCAAAGAATACAAGAGAACCCCTCGAGATTTTGGCTTGTCTATCATTGAAGGCTTGTCTATCATTGGAACTAGATGGACTAGAGCCAGTAGCTATCTTTGGACTCTCAATGGCATGCCGAAAAATCAAACCTGCCTGCTTGGAACTAAGCATCTGCACTGCTTGCTTTGGCGGGACTTTGTGAGCTGCCTTGAACTCAATGATAGATAGGTTTCTGACATGGATCCTTAATTGTTTCTTGGGACATGTTCTGTCAGCTAATGAAAGTCGGCCTCGGTCAGGTGATCTAGACTTTAAAGGTCACCGTTTGCTGCCAGGTGGCGGTGATTGTGCAGTTCGCTTGAGGGGAAAAGAGAACCGGGGATGCAACAAAAAGTCATCCGATACACTTGTCGAAGAGTCCTCAGCAATTGTTGATATTGTAGCAACCTCTACCACTGGTCGGCATGATGGTTCTGCATCAAAGAGTTCAAGGTTGTTGTCACTGATGGGATCATCGTTTTCATCAAGGGTAAGCAGTTGCTTATCATATAATTGAAGGCCATGTGTGGTGCGCTGGTTACTTGCAAAATGATATACTCCACAGAATCAGAATTGGGATCAGCACCATCAGTGCCAGTATTCGCTTGTGATCTCAGATAGGCATCAATGATTTGCATGACAGGCACCTCAATTGTGTCTCTATGAAAGTATGCAACACAAGTTTGACTTTCTGCAGCACATGCTGCTTATCCTTGATGTTGGTAAGGCTAGAAAGTAGACCTTCGTTGTTGAATGTTGACTCAAATAAAGAATATGAATTTTCATGAAGAGCATAAAATTCAGACCAGGGGTGAAACTCACGAGGATAGTACCTTCCATTAACAGAAGTGGCTGTAGCTGAAGAAGTAGACTTAGCCTTATCCTTTATAGCACTGGTTGTAGTAGTCAACTTTTGTAATATTGTGTAGGATAGTTTAAGGGTTCGATAATTAAAGGACAAGTAAGAATGAAGAAGGCTATCAAAGGTTGTTGGGGCTGTTTCCTGCTTCAGTTTGTTGTTTTCGTGTTTAAGTTCACCATTTTCTCGTTTAAGCTCATCTACTCGGCGCTGGACTTCCTTGAGTTGAGCTTCTGCTTCTCGACGCTGGGCCTCCTTTTCTCGGCGTTGCATTTCATCTTTAAGGCGTTGAAGTTCGGCTTCTACCTCCGCCTCTGGTTTTGCGATAGCTACAGCATTTGGTCCCACAATCTATTAGTCTATGTTAGTTATTTTCAACCACATTGATTCCAACTGCTACCTTACCTGCTGCTTAGACTCTTCCATGGTGTATTTGACTCAAGAGGTAGATGTTCTACTTCTTCATAAGAGGAAAGAGAATGAAATGGAGAACAATCACAAGTACATTATCAGACATGTAGTGTGTGCTTTTGTTATTGTTATTATTGATATTGTGTTGGGAAGAGAACAGTTTATATGCCTGGTTTATTTATATTAAGGGAGCTGCACACTAATTTAATAAATCCTTGTTTTTAGAGGTTTCTACTAGTTATATAACATATAGTAGAAAATGTATTAGGCAGCAACTAGGCAGCAAGTCAAACAATTATTATGATATGTGATATGAACCGTATATCACATGAAGCATGAGAACTCCCAAGCACTAATATTGATCTACGAGGTCTAACTATATGTAATCATATCCGCTAATCATGAATTTTCTTTATTCAAACAAGTTGGTTGATAGGCGATGAACCCTATCACTAGGGTTAGTCAATTTATCCAATGACTACTATCAGAAAAGGACACTCTAGACACCTTTGATATCTACTTGAAAACAATAGAATCTATCGGAATATTTACTATCACTAGTTACTATAGACATCAATCGACTTGAGCCTTTTTTGTTATTATAGGCATCCACTGGATAAGTGAATCAAAGCTATTCTCTACTTTACCATAGAAAGATTTCTCAATAGTCAACGCCACATGCGCCACATGCGCCACAATATGGCTGGCGGTCTGTTACAATAAAAAGAAGCAAATTTGAGCATGAATATTTACAGTACAGTATCTTCCTAGTTCTAGAAACTTGATAAAATTAATAATTTGAACTTATTATCTTATTTTCGGTCATTATGTGGGTTAGCATATGTCGCCCAAAGACTTAGGCCGGTATAGTTTGAACCCAGATACCGCATATTTCTGCATTTGTGGAGTTCATCAACGCTCGATCCTAAGCTGCAGGCTTACCAAAGTTGAACTTGGTATCGAATTGGGAGTGTGTCACTCCTGACTTCTGATTGGCCGAAGAGTTGTCAGTCCATCATCCAACAACAGAATATGTAGTCCCTTTTATACGAAAGCGATTATCATATTTGCAAGACTGGTTTTCACAATATCCTATCTGAAGCGTGATGTTTCTACTATATCTTCAAATTTTACATCCAATTTTGACATAATCACTAGTTCCTTAAGTTCCAAGTTTTATAGACACTTTCACCTACCATAAGCCATGGTAGCATTACTAGCCGATTCCCCTCCAGCAAAACCACCACGAGCTGCTTTGTCATGGCTATCTCGTTTCCTCAGCTTATGGATCTTACTTGCCATGGCCATCGGTATTCTTCTCGGGGCTTTTGTGCCGTCATTTGCACGCGCAATCCAAGGCAACAACAACAACAAAGATGCTGTCTTCGGAGGCGTATCGTTCCCAATTGCTATTGGCCTGTTGGTGATGATGTATCCGCTTCTCTGCGGAGTACCGTATACCTCGCTTGTCGACATCTTCAGGCGCCCTCTATCGGGGTCCGGTGGCCAGGATGTAGAGGAAAACAAGGGAAACAACGAAAGGAATAAGCTTGTTGTCCACGGACATGGGGTTTGGGCGCATATCTCGATGAGCGCAATAGTCAACTGGATCTTTGCGCCGCTCATGATGACAGCTCTGGCATGGGCATTTCTACCAGACAAAGCACATCTCCGGACAGGATTAGTTGTTGTAGGACTCGGTCGATGTATTGCCATGGTATGTGTTGATTGGACGGCTATAACATAAAATGGAATAGATATACTAACAGTGCTACTTATATACTAGGTTCTCGTGTGGTCTGATCTTGCCGGTGGAGACAAAGCATTTTGTGCCTTGTTTGTCATCATGAACTCGATACTGCAGCTCGTTCTGTTCGCGCCGCTTTCGTGGGCACTCCTCCGTCTAGCCGACCCCACAGCTTTTTCATCGTCAAGCAGCACAACACCGTCGTACAAAGTCGTGGCCGAAAGTGTCGGTATCTTTCTAGGGCTTCCGCTAGGAGCTGCGGTACTGACACAAGCACTGTTCTATTTTGTGGGGCGGCCCGGACTATTCAAGCAGTTTTCTACGCTAATCTCGCCGATAAGTTTGCTTGGGCTTCTGTACACCATCATGGTGTTGTTTGCCCTTCAAGGCGCACAAGTGGCAACACAGATTGCCAGCGTCGGACGTGTAGCAGCGCCCCTCGTAGTGTATTTTCTAGTGGTTTACAGCACTGTCATGGTGCTGGCGGGACGTTTGCTTCGCTGCGAATATTCCTTGGCAGTTGTACAGGCGCTGACGGCGGCGAGCAATAACTTTGAACTGGCTATTGCGGTGACGACGAGTGTCTATGGTGGCGAGAGCAACCAGGCATTGGCAGCAACTGTAGGCCCGTTAATTGAGGTTCCGGTGATGATTGGGTTAGTGTATGTCAGTCGCTGGTGGGAAAAGCGCTGGTCGGTTGCAACGGCATAAGTCAGGATATGTTCAAAGGAGGCGCGGAATTGATAAGTGTGCCTGAATTCGAGTGGTTTGTCTGTCTTGGTGTATGCCAATATAAAAGCTCTTTGTCTGTCGCGCCAGTTTAGGGATAGGTGGGGATCAAGTCACAAGTTGCAAGGTGAAAACAAAGCTATTATTTTCCATGCTTCATGCTCTGCTCATATAGAATCCATCAGGTCGAACATCTTGGTGTTGGCAACAGTGCAGGTGTCATGAGAGGCTGTGCAGCCCAGACTGTGCCGCAGCTGTGCTGGATCATCGTGTCCGTGCATCTCGGCAAGTATAGTGGCAGCTATGTTACACTCTGTCTCAGTGAGGTCTTTTGATAGGTGGCTGTCACTAGACTTGGTAGTTGAAGAAGGGGTAGTAGTAGAAGCAAATTTAAAAGAGGAAGGGGAAGATATAGAAATAGAAGCAATACTAGTAGAAGTTTGAACAGTAGTAGAAACAGAAGCTCGCATAACAGCATCGTCTTCGTGACAGTCTTGCAGCTTTAGGGTTTTGCAGTCCTGAAGTTGCTGCTCAATTTCATCTATTGTCATAAACCGACTTAGCATTTTGCGCAGCCACTCATTTTCCTGATGTACCTGTTGCGAAACAGCTTGCATTTGACGAGTGGCCTGAACTCCAGCAGCTTCATAAGAAGCGACACGGGCCTGGAGATCAGCCAGCACGGCTTGTTTCCGAGCACGGCTGCGTTGTTGATTGGCTCTGTTCAGGGCGCGAGACTCTATAGTGGCCGTGGGGTCCTGATGAGGTTAGTTGTCGAATTACTAATTAGGGTATGCAATAATCAGGATTTAGAATGTTGATTACGAGTTTACCTTTCGAGGCATGATGACGAGAAACGATGAAATGGAAGACAGTAAAGAAGGTTACAAAATGTATTGTCCCCCATAATTTTGTAGGTAGAATTTAGCCGAGTCGAAGATATAGCTAGGCTTACAATAGGGTTTAGGAGACACATAACCCTTAGATTGATGAAACAGTTAGTCTGCGAAGTGTGTCTTGGCATTTGACGTTATGTGGGCTCATGTTGGATGGAAGAGCTTTGGGCAGTGAATTACGCCGCTAGTGGGCTTGGCATCGTTCTATGGCTTGTGTTAGATCGTTTAAACTACAAAATTGGACAGCAAGGCATGAATAACAGGACTGAACAACTGGTTTGAGCAAAATTTCCTGACCTGGGTTACGTAGGGTTAGTTGGTTAAACTGACCAAGTGTAAGACCCCCTGTCCTAAGATATAAAAAGGGCAGAAGGCATGACGATCTTGACACAAGCTGTGACCCAAATATAGAAGCTCAGGACACACATCTTGGATGAAATGAGGCTACGGATCCCTGCGAAGTAATCAGACAAAGAAGATAAATAAAAGAATAAAAGAATAACAGGAAGAACACGAGGGCTCGAGTCTAAGAATACACGGGGAAATAGCGAGTCCCTGCGCTCAGTATCATCACCACAGTGCAAGACTACGCACACGGTAGGAAGCGATAGCCACAATGGCGGCAGTGGTTGATGCATTGATTCTCATAAGCAGTTGAATGCTAGGCGTGCTAAGAATAATGCTAAGGTCAGGAAGATTCTGCGGAATTTGGCCAAGAAGAAGGAGAACTAGGAGGACTAGACGAGATTGAGGATGGTAGGTAACAATATTGACCTGGAAAGTAGCCTAGGACACATCCACTGAGTGTATCTATGCGAGATACAGATAAGAATAGCAATAGCTTTTGGACTTGATGGTAACCTTGAGGAAAGATGCCATCTCTTACTTAAGAAGACTGCTTCCCATCGGCGGTTGATATCTTTTGCGTTGGCTATGTACGTATTCTTTCAACTATATACCTTCTTTTCTTTTCAATCCTTTTGTTATTCGATCATTTTCATGCTGTTCCAGTCAGTCAGCTAGTCAGTCATTTGCATCTTTGCTTGTTCATTCACTCATTCATTCATATACGTGTATATTTCATTCTTTTCTATTGTATATTCTAATTTCTACGACTTTCTTTACTTGTACGACTTTCTGTGCGATGATATCTTGCTGTCTTCTAGCATCAAGAGAAAACAACATATTATAAGTGCTATACATATCATATATACCACACACCATTCATTATACACATCATACACACTATACGTCACACACACTATGAAGTCATCGTTTTTCACAACGGCCTCGGTTTTCCTTGGCCTGGCAAATGCCGCCCCTAGCTTTGTCTGGAACCAGACATTGAACGTAACAAACACCGCACCTGTTGCTACGATTACCGGCATTGGTAGCATTACTAGCGATAGCACTGATGCCTGTGCTTCGATCCACGCATACACTATCTCTGTACTCAATGCCTCGCCGAGTGCTACGCCAACCGTCCCAGCATCTATGGCTCACGACTGCCTGGCAGCGATGCCCAACAAGCCCGACCCAGCAAATGCCTTGCTGCGCAGTCTTTCCGCCTATGTCCAGATGCAGAGCACGCTGACGTGGCTCAAGGACCCCCCGTCACAGTATGCTTTCCAGGACGGCGTCGATCTTCTCGACGAACTGGAGGCCATGAAGGATATAGTTGATGCCGGCGGCTATGCTAGCGAGTATGACTTCCAACTGGAGCTATATAGGCTGCTGGCGAGCGGTCACGATGGCCATCTGGCGTATCGTGGCGATGCTTTCAGCGTATTCTCGTTCCGAAATAATCTGCTTTTAGATGCTGTTAGTGTATCACGAGATGGAAAAGAAGCCCCTCAGCTGTTCCGCTCTTGTAAGTACCATACACGCCTGTTTATTGTATGTGTTTATTGCTAACCCTGTATTTCTAGCCGAGCTCAACAGCTCTGTGTCCACCGCGCGCCCCATCACACATATCAACGGTGTTGATGCCATCACGGCGCTGGAAGAACTGTCAGTCAAGTTCGTCTCGTACCACGATGCCGACGCCATCTGGAACTCGCAGTTCGCCGACTTCACCGTGCAGGACTCGGCGCCTTTTTTTGCAGCCGCATCTGTCTACACAGCTGACAATATCACACTGCGCTACAGCGATGGCACCGAAGAGACGGAGCCCAGCTTTGCTATCTTCAAGAAGCAGATCGACTTCAGCAGCATCACATCGGGTTCTATCCTATACGATACCATCTGCGACCCGAGCAAGGTCACTGATTCCCAACTGGCTCGCCGCGATCTGGATCTGCACGAAGATGCTATTGATGCCAAGCATGCCTGGCTGCTGCGCCGCGATGTGCCGATGCTAATGCGGACTGTTGATACGCCACCTACCAAGGCTCTCCAACGCCGCCAGCAAACTAGCACTTCGAACACTGGGAGTAGCGCTGTCAGCCCTATCCCCGGCTACCCATCGCCGATTACGCGCGACACAAACGTCGGTGTCACAGCCGGATATTTCCTTGAGTCGGCGCCGTCTGTGGCCGTGCTGTCCATCTCGGCCTTTAGCGCCGGCAGCGACGATGTCACTGGCATGCAGTATCTGACCGACTTTCAAAATACGCTGTCTACCTTCATCGCTGCCTCGCGTGCCGCAAACAAGACCCAGCTGATCATCGATGTCATCGGTAACGGCGGTGGCTACGTGCTGGCCGGCCAAGATCTCTTTGCCCAGCTATTCCCTACCGTTAACCCTTACAGCACAGTCAACATGCGCTTAGCGCCAGAAACGTCGGCCTTTGGCGCTATCCTGGGTGGCGCCGACTTCTCTGATGCGGCGTACCAGGCCATGACTACAGAGAAGAAGAGGGCCGCCGTCGTCGTTGCCGGCAGCGCTGTCGGCTCTTCATTCCGTCCACAGGACGGCAACCTTAACACGCCCGACGGCACGCTGATCAATACCACGGCGCAGCTGTTTGGCAGCCCCGTTGTTCTACAGAATGATAACTTTACCGCTTACTTCGACACCCCGGCTACTACTGCCAACAGTATTTTCAACCTGACTGGTGTCGGTAACCGCGAGGGCGCTGCTGGTGACCAGCCGTTCAAGGCCGAGAACATCGTCATATTGACTGACGGCACGTGCGCCTCAACCTGTGCTGTCGTCTCTACGCTGATGATGCGCGAGGGCGTGCACACAGCCTACATTGGTGGCCGGCCCGGCATGTCGGCATCTGACTCGTTTTCACCAGCCGTGATCGGTGGCACGCTGGGCGCCCAAGTCTACACCTTCAACGACATGACTAGTCTTGCTGCTGCCGCCCTCGTTCTGGCTGACGATTCGACGCAGGAGTACACTGGCGTGCTGCAGGAACTGGCCGCCGGTTATGCGTTGCGCCGCGCCACTATGCCGTCTCTAGCTGGCACTATCAACGCCAAGAACAACTTCTCACCCGAAGATATGGAGACGCCGTTGCAGTTCAAGCGCACTAAGGCCGAGTGCCGCGTGCTGTGGACAGCCGAGCGGCTCACCAGCCCCGAAAAAACGTGGGAGGCTGTGGCCCAGGGTACGTGGGGCGATAAGAGCACCTGCGTATAGGAGTTAGACCCTTTTTCTTTTGAGCGTATATATTTTCTATGTCACCTTTTCTTTTGTATTGAATGACTGCATGATTTTCCCATAGGCGCCTTTTAGCTCTAGTATTAGTTAGCATGTGCGTTAATTTCTGATCATAAAAAGTCAAAACAGACCAAAATCAAATCAAAGGGACAATCCTGTGACAGATCGCTTTGAGTAAAAATAGCAAATTGTTGATGATGGGTGTGAATCCAGATTGCTACTCTTTCCCCTCCCCAAAACATAGAAAGTACATAGTAGTTGGTCTCCCATCGTGTAGTTGCTTGGTGCACAGCCGCGACCAGCAGTAGAGCGTTGGCACAATATACAAGGGGAGCATTACGAGATATAGAACGATCATCAAGCATACTTAGCAAAGCCAAGACGGCCTTCAACAATTTAAATATGGCCACTGGACAACACCAGATTAGCTTAATATCTACGTGACTGCTACAAGTCGGCAAGGCGGCAAACGGGTGGACGCCCTTATTAACCTGTCAATCACTTTCCTCTCCAGTGCATACACTAAGAGGTCATAATATTAGTATCAGCATGAAAATTTGCAACATTAAATAGTAAAAGGTAGAAAACATATACAAGCTAGAGAACCTAGGTATAACCAGGAGTTTAGTTTTATAGTATTTAGTACAATCTATCAGTGTTGTTTTTGCCTAATCTAGACTAGCAGCTGTATCTACAAAGAATGGATGAACTGCTCATTATGTTGCATGACTAAAGAGCTAGCCCATGTTTTGACATGAAGCAATAATGAGACCTGATGATCAAAAAATGGGAATCTCTCCAAGTAATAATCAATCAATAATGAGACCACCGAAACTTGTTAAGAAACTACTTCTGAAGAAACAGTCCTGCAGATATCTTGTCAAGAAGTTGATACCAAGATGAAGGCACGACAATGTTGAAGTCAAGGTTGTTTCTGAAATCTAGTAGATGTTAGGCTTGTTTAGTTACACTTTGTTGTCACATTTACTTTTCTGACTTTTATCTTCTACACTGTTACTTGTTTTGCTGGCATCTATTTCCTGCCTTTGTGTGTCCAGTTGCAGGTTAAAAAGATTTTGACAATATAATTGATAGGCTCCATGGAAACTAAAGTTTAGCTATGATGTCACTAATAATGGATTAATCTCAGAATGTTATTGAATTATGACATACATCACTATCTAGTAAGCTACATATCATATGCTATAATTTGGAACTCTCTTTGTTTACTCTGAGCTTTGATATTACTGTATGCCTGTTTGTAAGCAAATTTATGGTGATTGTGCCTACATGCATCTTTAAGATAAGCCTGACATATTAAGTTATTTTCATTATATAAGAGCTATTCTCTACACTTTGCAAACAGTGACAGTATCATTATATATATAAGTGTTAACTTACTGCTTGCTATTTTATAACAAGAACTATGTATCATCTAGCTCTAAAGGCCTTGAAAACTATCTTTCCATCCACTGGCCTCGATAGCTAGTCAGAATACCTAAAGATGGCAATGCTATGATTCAAGCTATATCTCTCAACGGCTTGTTGCAAAGGCTTGTCGATACGTCAGCTCAAGCCATGGACACTTGAGTCTACTAGACGAAATACATCGTATCACTAGCCATGCAAATCATAGCCGAAGCTCAGAGCTCAGCGAAAGTGGCAGGTGGCCGTGACTTTTCTCCGCGTCATCAAACTACAATAGTTCAACCATATGGCCGAGTCGCATCATAGTTAACATCTAATAAAGTAATGAATTAGAAAAAACCATATGGCCGCTAGCGTTAACGATAGTATACAGCTGCTAATGAAGATACTGTACCAAGTGCAGATTGCGGTCCATGCAAATCAATGGCATAGATGTATGCCAACAGAGCTATCTCTAACGCTATCAGACCAGTCTAAAGCAGATATACCCAACGAAGCGCAAGATGGAGTCCAATCAGAAGAAACAACAGTGCCGATTCCTCTGCGCGACTCAACTTTAAAGAATAGTGACTTTAGAGAAGGGTAAGTATAAGTCGCTTCGCTCTACTGCTAGGAAGGAGAACAAGGTCGATAGCGCGGAAACCTCGAGGGCTTATGTGCAAGGATGTATTCACTCAATCGTTAATCAAGACAAAGTTGTGATGACACAAACAGCAGACGTAATGAAAGTTCATTAGCTTGGGCTTGATTTTCCCCGGCAGGGTGGGGGGGGGAAAGCTGGCGGATCGAAGGCCGTGGGTGTAACTTCGGGAAACGTGCGAAACGGGGTGATTAGATCTTTCTTGAATTAGAGAGGACTTGACAATATTAGATGTGTTTAATTGAGAGTTGATTGACGGCTAAGCTGATGATTATGAAGAGATGATTCCAAAAGATGTTTTTGATCTTGTGGCAAACAAAACATTGCAGGCACGATGTGGCCTTGGAAGCTACTCTAAAAAGTGAACATCCCCCCACTTCGCTGTTCTTCTAAAGGTTACAGTAAAAAATCTTCTTTTCTTGTCTAGATCACTAATTATACATGTAAAGGGATAAGGCAGCATCTTCTAGGAAGAGGCATCTCTCAAGTACAACAGCAGTCGGGCAAATTCCGATAACTGAGAAAAGTAGAAGGAGAGAAACTTATGTTACAGACAACCGACTGACTAATTTGTCCTCACCCAATAGAAGTCCGAATCGCCTTTCCTCCAACAATTCAAGAGTCTCCTCAGCTCCCATATCTCCAAGCATCGACATTCATCATCGGCCAGCGGCCAACTAACCCGCAAGATATGCTAGATATACTAGTAGAATCTACTTAATACGACATAGTAATAAGCTGTTCGAGTCTCCTTTGTTTTTGTCGCACGCGGTGCCTTGCTATCGGGATCCAGAATCCTCTCTAATCTTCTCCCTCCTCGTTTGTGTTTGTTTCTGCAACCCCCAAGATTTAGCTAAATTTACACAGCTTTGATAAGTCATAGCACTCAATCCATAGACTGCGACTACTTTATCTATGGGCTTTGTCCTCGATTGCTTATCTTACTGACACGCCCCCCCCACCCCCCTGTAGCCGACCGACCGACTTGCTGAGCCAAGCTATCTCCATTGCTCTAACCAGAGACAGGAAGCTAGCTAGAAGAGTCTTGGCATGGGAAGACGAACCAAGCTCTGTTTTGGCCCAAGGCGCCCTTGTGACCCAACACGATTAAATACAAAAGAGTCATGAGAAAGACAAAAGAAAGCCCGTCGATACCATTCATAGGAGGTGTTGGCCTGTCAGATATGCGTACAGATCGCACAAGGAACAATGGCTGGCTGGGCTTTGTAAGCGCGTTTCGGCGCTGGCCCAGATGATTGGGAGGAAAAAAAAGGACACCGCTGATGTCGCTGCGGTTTGGTTCTTAGACCAGCTGATCTCCACATCTAATCACTGCTGTAACAGGCAGTTTAGGCCAACTGAACGACTTAGCAAACAGGCCTTGTATCGCATCGCATCGCGTCGCCAACGCTGTAACCCCTCTCCCATCAGGTCGGGTTTCTAGAAGAAAGGTAACAAAAACAATGAAAGAGCGCCAATCAGTTACCAGCCTTTTAGAAGATAGTCAACTGAGCGGAGACTGGGGGCTACTTACTCTTGATACTGATAACTTTACTAGTAGTACCAGCTAGTGCGGCTACTAACTTTCTGTCAGAGCTTCCTCCAGATAACCACCGCTTAGCCTGATAGGAAGCTTGTTGCCAGGAATACAACATGGGGAGGGGGTAGGGGGGTGTGCTGTGCTTTGCATTGCCAGACTCAATCAAGTCCATTGGCGCAGGCAAGAAGAAAACAAACAGCAGCAAAAAACAGAGATAGAACGTCGGTAGATAGCAAGCGAAGTATATTACTATGTAAGTACACTAGTTACTTATTGCTGCTACCATGCCGGACATTGCTGCTTACTACGGCATGCAACGACGCCGATAAGCTGACTTTTTTTCCTACATAGTTTCGTAGCTCGTCTTGGCGTCCAACGCCAGAGATCGTTTCCTGTACACTGCTAAGCTGGGAAAGCTTTTGCCTCCGTGCCTTTCGCCGTGTCACCTTAGCCTATTTATCTCGGCCATTCGTCGCTATCTTTTTCTCTCTCTTTTACTTCTATATGTCTTTTCCTCTTGCATTCTTCCCTTATGATTCTCGTCGCATTTAACTTCCATTAGTTATATAGCGCGTCCCGTTTTCCTTGTCCCTAGCTTACAAAAAAGGCAGCTCGCTCTTTTGTTCCTTTTCTTCTTCTTTTCTTTTTGGCCCCTCGAGGCTGTTTGTTTCATTTTCTCTCTACGTCGTACTTAGACAGTCCGTCCTAGAAGATCGAGAGAACGAAGATAGCGCCCACCAACCTGATTCACTAGCCTGCTATTCCTCTTTGGCCAACGAACAAGCTATAAGTAGTACTACCAGGACTGGTATCACCGAATACAGTCTGCAGAGGCAACGAGTCGATACATTTAACCGACTCCCAATCACCGCCCTCGTCTATATACACGACATCTTACTTGATTTACTTCTGTTTTTTTTGGGGAATTTTTCCTTCTGACGCCCGGGCGATACCGTTACAATGTCGCTAGAATACAATGGCACTACCGACAGTGCCGATGCCGGCTACTCGACTAACGTCTCGGATCTCAACCTTTTCTACAATGTATGGCATTTCTCTACCGCAAGTCCGAATAACGTCGGCATGCGCCTTTATTCTTGTCTTCCAGTTGGCTAACAGCATCCGGGTTGGTTTCGCTCTTTTCTTTAGGCCGCTGACATTTGCTGGGTTATGATCTCTTCAGCCCTTGTACTGCTAATGATTCCCGGTGTTGGCTTCTTCTATGCTGGTCTAGCCCGCAGAAAGTCCGCCCTGCACATCCTGTTTATGTGTATGCTGGTCTGCTGTATTGCTTGTTTCCAATGGTTTTTCTGGGGTTTCTCCCTGACCTTTGGTGTCCAAGGTTCAGCTTTCCTGGGTGATCTAGGCAACTTTGGTTTCCGTGATGTTTTGGCTCAGCCCTCTGGGCCAGTCCCCCAGATTCTGTTTGCTCTCTTCCAGGGCATGTTCGCCATGATTACGTAGGTTCCCCCCCCCCCCCCCCTTCTTGAAATCTAACCTTTTTTGGGTTTGTTTTCCCGACTACAGTTTTTGACCTTGTGTATCAATAGTCCTGCTCTTGCTATCGGCGCCATCACCGACCGCGGCCGTGTTCTGCCTGCCGTCGTCTTCACCTTCATTTGGTGCACTGTTGTCTACGATCCCGTTGCCTACTGGACCTGGAATGCCAACGGCTGGATGTATACCCATGGTTCTCTCGATTTCGCCGGAGGTGGCCCCGTCCACATGACTTCTGGTATTGCTGCCCTGGCCTACTCCCTCATGCTCGGTCGCCGCACCGGCTACTCGAAGATGCACGGCCTGCCTTACCGCCCCCACAATGTTACACACATCATGCTAGGCACGGTTCTGCTATGGGTTGGTTGGTTTGGTTTCAACGGTGGTTCGGCGCTAGCTAGCAACCTGCGTGCCATCATGGCCTGCTTCGTCACTAACCTTGCCGCGGCCGTTGGCGGTATCACCTGGTGCCTGCTTGATCTCCGCCTAGAGAAGAAGTGGTCGTGCGTTGGTTTCTGCTCAGGTGTCGTTGCTGGCCTCGTCGCCATTACTCCCGCTGCTGGGTTCGTCACTCCCTGGGCTGCCTTCATCTTTGGTGTTGTCGGCGCTGTTATGTGCAACTTCGGCACGAAGCTCAAGTTCCTGATCGGCGTTGATGATGCGCTCGATGTGTTTGCTCTGCACGGCATCGGCGGTTTCGCTGGTAACATCATGACTGGTATATTTGCTGACAAGCAGATGGCCGCTCTGGATGGCACTGAGATTGCCGGTGGTTGGGTTGAGGGACACTTTGTGCAGCTGGGCTGGCAGTTGGCTGGTTCCATGGCCATCTTTGGCTGGGTGTTCACAGTGACTTGCATTATATTGTACGTCATGAATCTAGTTCCTGGTCTTTCTCTGCGTGTGACCGCAGAGGAGGAGGAGATGGGTCTGGATGACGCGCAGCTCGGTGAGTTTGCCTACGACTATGTTGAGGTCACCCGGACGATTGCCGGTGTACCCGGCTCATCTTCTGACGGCTCGCCAGAGAAGGTGGTGTAAGGCTCAACAGTGTTTAAAATATCCAGGGGTGCAGGAGGCCGGGCCGACGACGAGAGAACAAGTATAGCTTGTTTATGCTGTGTAATATCTCCGTTCAATTCTCATGGTGTTGTGTACGCTTCATAGGGCAGTTGTTGCGTGCAAGACTGGTATATATCTCCACATTAATACTGGCCGTACTATGGATAACCAAGCAATAAATACAGAAGAAAAAAAAAGGGGGGTATATTTAACTTTCTGTTGATTTAATACTAATTTTATTTGAATATTTAATCTAAATGTGTACATAATGGTGATACGAACGAACAGTGAGCACGCAACCCACATATTAAGCGGTCTGTAACATCACGAAATGATAGCTTAAACTTCATGTTCGTTGCACCTGTATCATATTATTTTCCTTTCATTCTTATAATTCCAGCCTCGATGATCTATACCTAAGATCCATACTTGTTCCTTGAACGAGCTGTAAAAAAAGGAACATGAGAAGAAAATAAGAATAAAAAAAGTTGACCCTGAACAGACAATTTGCGGGCGTAAATAAGAAGACCCAAAGAAAACAACACCAACCGAACCCCAAGTTTTACTTATCACATGGCAAGCCGTTAGGATACTAGGTATTTATTGTGCAATAAGGAAGAATACGACTGACACAGCCTGGCAAGATCAGCTCTATCAGATCAGATCTTGGTTTATTGAGAGTGTTTTTTTTTCTATAGTTTCTTCTGTTCAGTTCAAGATCAAATCATTCTAACGTTATTGTTCTGATTAGTATGTTGCCTTGGGAGGTGATGAGAATTCAGAAGTTTCTCGCTTTGCCCTTCTGGCGTACATACATTCAGGTTATCTTGCTAAGGGCCGACTAATACCAATACTAGCAGCTATTCAATGTTGTTTCCTAGTGCCAGCTTCAGAACTTAGCATCTGATAAGCTAATAAAGTTACTACTGATATCCACATCCACGTTTCCAGTTCAAAACGCCCATGACCATGTTCAAACCTTGACAGCCAAGCTAGTGGGCTCCACCCACACTATAGATAAGGGCCTAGAGGTCAAATAACGTGGTTTCTGTATCTCATTGGATGGCCAGTTATCTTCAATTTAATTTGGCACTTCATCTAGACTCTTACTCTTGGCTAGGATGGCTAGGATAAAACGGCATGAAGTCTTAGCTCTGCAGTTTATACCAAAGCCGTCATTCTACACTGTATGTATACTATGTAGCTCTTTCATATTCCCTTCTCAATGGCTAGGCCAACGCAGGAAACTTTCGTTGCGAACTCTTTCTTTTGTCGGTTAGCGCATTAACGTTCATCTTGAAATTAGCTAGGGTGTGTATCTATCACAGAGTCAAACGAACAAAGCCAAAACGAATCTTCAAGTAACCAAAGGGGGGGGGCGTCACTTTAACTTTTCATTTTCTTCTGAATTAAGCGAGCATTGCTCATTCTTGAAAATAAAGGTAAAAACGCGATAGAGAAGTCCTAGATGGAGCAAAATAGAACTATACAATTAGTTCATCTTCTTAATTTTATAGTGATTAGAATAGAAACATATTATCTAAGATAAGTATTATATGAGACGTTTTTCTTTTGTTCTTGGCTTACTGTGGATTCGATATTAATGCTAATACTATATATGCTGTGTTTTATGAATAAACAGATGAAAAAGTCACCGAAAATCCGCCCCCTCCCGCCCCCAACAAAGACAAACCGGGCGACTTTCCTAGAATTTGTCTTTATCTTTGCCATCGATAGTGAAGCGAAACCGAAGAGGTATTGCTAGTAGTAGTACACATAAGAATATCTTATTACGTTTAAGAAGCAAAGATTCCGACTTTATCTTGAAAGGTTGAATCTTGCTTCATAGTCTAATCTCATGTGAGAATCTACTAGTTTTTATTTCCGGTATTAATTGCCCTTTTTATCTTCCTTTTGTATATATGAATGAATGGATGATATATATTTGTCGTAGCTCCTCTTTTTGTATGTGCGTAGATAGCTGAGTCAGCCTTGTCAAGATCACGTGTGGAGTGGTCCTAAACAACTATCAATACAGTCTTAGGAAACTCCGCTTGTAAGGCAGAGGTTAATTCTGGGATTTCTTAGCCGGTGAAGAAGAATAATGAAAAAAAGTACAAAGTGACGAAGAGGGAGTATTGCAGAGTTCTAATCCGGCTTCCCACCCCTTATAGTAGCTAGGAGATAGACACTCGGGAGGTCATGAAAGCTATCAATAAGACCGTTCTTGAAGAGCAATGAGTGAACTAAGGCACACAGACCACGGCAGGCTTAGCCCTCACACTATCAGGAGACTACGAGGCCCCGATGAAACATTAGGGACAAGCTTTTCACACGTAGTCTGGAGTTAAAGATCGAAAAATATGCTGCTTGGACGAAAGTAGTCGTCACAGATATCTCCTCCGTCATAGAGGGCAAGGACTCGAACAGGGTCCTAACATCTAGACAACGTGGCTAGAGAAGCCAACAAGGTTTTTGGCTACGAATCGGTTTAAGCATACTGCAATAAAGGGGAAGCTGAGGGAAAGGAGAACTACGTCAATCTGTTTTTGCAAAGCAAGGTCGAAGGAGACCGGCCACATTTTTTCAGATGCAAGCAAGACGTCTTCTACCCGGGACGCTCTGCCGGCACCAATTCCACCCACACAAGGACTCCACCAGCCCGATGGTAATCCATGATTGAGCACACCATCCAGTAATTGTAATTGTATATATATCAAGTAACACAACATCCAGCCATCGTTCTCCTAGTAAATTTTGATTTATTGATTATTTTATCATTTATACTAC
>LXGT01000288.1:0-38966 GCA_001640655.1 Endoconidiophora laricicola | reverse complement strand
GCAGTTGAAGGAGGACAGACACGAGTGGAGGTATAAGGTGTCTTTGGGATTTCTTTTGGTTGTTTTCTTTGCGTTTACTATCTGTTTATTTGTTCTGGTTTGATGTTCTGGTTTTCATCATATCTTTTTTTTTTACTGTGGGGTGCTACAAGCCTTAGATGCGAACTCAACAGAATTTTGAATATCCTTTTACTGTGGCCTTCATTGCTCTGCGTTATGGAAAGACAACCGAATCTCTATTCTTATTTTAGGGGGAGAGCCTTAGCAGAAGGCTTCGAAGGTCTGTCCAGTAACCAATCTGGCGTCGTTTGATTGCATAGCAATGTAGGTAGATGTTAAATATTTACACACACTTGAGCCTATATGGAGTTACCCGGAGTCACGTGACTTGCATTTCGGAAGCTTAACCGGCGTGCAGGTGGCCATCATAATAATCATGATAATTCGGCGAGCTATTATAACCCTGGAGTTGGACACTCTGTGTGAATCAAGTATACAACATATATCATGAATAAAATATGACCTGAGATAATCTAGTAGCTTTAATCAAGAGGACGTGACATAAGTTTACTTAGTATAAGTCTTACTGTAATGTCATTGTATGACTACTCTGTGCTTCGTTTTTCCAATCCAGGAACCCGACTTTAGCGACGAATCTCAAACTATTGAAACCAGAAGATATAAAATTCATATATTGACTTCATCCTCTTCTTGTTTTGTTTTTCATTTTTTTTCTATAGGCGGGTCATCTTATCCAGGTGTCATCTCTGGGTGGCGTTGCTTTTGCTCTTCCTTCACTTTAACATGATCGTCATCCATCCACGAATTTTTTTTTTTCCCTTTCTCCCCTTCTCTCTTCCTCTCCACTTCTTTCTTCCTTTCCCCTTCTATTACTGCTCCTGCTACTGCGGATAGAAAGATCTTACTGTTTGAAGCCTAACAAGCGTGAGACAGTAGTTACGGCGATCTCCACACCCGACGAGGAGGGGAAAGTTAGCACAAGCAATTTCTTAGGTTGTTCCAGAGTTTCCAGGTCTGATTTCAGTTCTGGCTGAAATCTTGACTCTTTGATCGCAGAGACGATACGAATCGTGAGGTGGCACTGGTCGGCTATTCCCTAACAGGAGAGGTTTTTTCCTTTTTCTTTTTCTTTTTCTTTTTCTTTTTCATTTCTGCCTCTGTTACTAGCAGCGGGAATGACAGAAAGACTACAAATCAAAACCTTGACTTGTATTGGTTTCGTCTTGTTTCTGGCTAATTTGCTGAAAGGTTTTTTTTCGGCAGGACGCAAAAGCAAACGAGATATCCAGCATAGATGACCTGCTTGATGCTTCATTGATACTGACCAACAACGCATAGAAAAACAAAGAAATATGTTGGCGAAGCCACAGTAACCAGAGAGACAGCGGGAAAGAATGCAAGAAAAGAGTCCTGCCTGGTTCGTATACTAACGGCTATTAACATATCTGTCTCTCTTGTTCCTTTGTCGATGCTTGTTTGCGGGCTAGCCAAGTTTATGCTGTAAAGCTTTCTTCTTCGGGACCCAAGTTTTCTGTAGTACTACTAGTATTAGTGTCACTAGCAGCAAAATAGTAGGAGTAATGGCAACTGTATATATTATCAGCACTAATGATTCCCTTCCCCGGTCCCGGTTGCACGGCGTCTTTAACTCGGTCGGCCGCATAACTTGACCTCGGGAAGCCGCATATGTAAATATAGTCTACGTAGTACGATGTGCTGATGTCGTCTCTGTGTCTTGGAGATATACGTGCGTACTACCTATCTACGTCTTGGTATTGTGTACTTGTATCTCGCTGTTGCTTAGAGTTCACGGAACAGTAGCCACCTTGTACTTCTGTAGCCGTACAAAAATGATGTCTTTGACAGCTCTTTCCGTCTCGCTATCTGAGCGCAGAAGAGGAGAAAAGAGTCCAGCTAACAATACAATGGTGGAGAGAGAGAAGGGAGGGGGGGTGGGGGTACATGGAAAGACGGAAGTAAGGGCTTTCTACAGGATGCTGGAACTACAAGCCACAGTTCGCATGTAACGGCCTCACAATGTCCTACGAGCAACACGAGAGCGGGAGATTTAAAAAGGCAACAGGAAAGAAAACAAAACGCCGTCAGAACATCATAACACAACTGCGCGTAATAGTATCGTAGCTGAGCAAAAAAAAAAACAAAAAAAAACATCCCATATGATCAGCGAATAGTCCACCGAGATTCGTTCCATGTAATTAGACCGGGGGTTTCGTACTGCTTTTTTGGGAATTGGTATCCATCGTAGTAGCCTAAGAAAGCGCCCCAATATGTCCGGAGGACGGATATATTCTCCGTTGCCCACTTTCACCGCAGGAAGAAGAAGGTTGTGCTTGAGTTGTATCTTCTTACCGTATCCTCATTTAGAGAAACTTGTATAGAAAATGTACTCTTTATTCCTTTTCTGGTCTAGTGTGTTGACTCGCTTTGGATCTGTAACTTGGCAGGCGATTACTAGTACTAATAAAAACACAAGAAACCTAATAATAACCCTTCATTTGGTTTCGGGTTTCTAAGTCGTGCATTTACTTTTATGATATTCACGCATACAAAAACAAGAAAAAAAAAAGAGAAAAAAAAAGGCTGGATAATTGTCAGTAAGAGGAATGAAATAAAAAACAATGTAAGCCAAGAAACACGCGACTATTGTATATTTGGACTCAGAATAAAAATATAATTAAATTAAAAACCCATCACGACAAAAAGATATAAAAAACTCTCACGTGAAGATAACCCGAGACTGTGCCACAAGATAAACAGCTTGATATTTGCGCGCGCTTTCCCCTTTACACGCGCGGCCTAAAGACAGAAATTCCGACAATCTAATCTGTCGGAAATCTAGCAATATCCTAACACGTTGAGTTGGAGGGTATGTGATGCTCGAAATAGAAACTGCCCGTGTTCTTCACGACAAAACTGATGTGAAGTGAAAGCAGTTTCCAAATTTAGCTCCACCCAATAATGAAAGATAACATATTAAGTTTTATTCAACTAGTTCATGACTATAGGCTCACTAAAGTTAAGGCTATATTATCATGAGGTATACTAGATGAACCAATCTTTCTGGAAACGAGAAGAGTCGGAAGAATGATGAGAGGAGCGTGCTGAATCATATCTGTCCCTTTTTTTTTTAATTTATTTTTTATCCGTACGAACGACGTCACAGGCCGCTCACGCTGTCTCAACCCGAGCTTGTTCCTGTTCCCGGCTGGGTATCACACACAGTTTGGCGCCAAGTCGATCGGCGGATTGCGCTGGACGGAGCAGCCGAGACGTTCGCTTTTGGATATTCTGATATAATCAGTACTAGCTTTGAAGAATACGAAATCAGATACAAGTATTCTTTTATTTTTGTCCCGCCAGTCGCTTTCTTGGCCCGAGAAGTCCCGTCTAGTTTCTTCTTGGTTCCTGAGTGAGTCTGAGGCACGCATTTCCTAGGGCTTGGCTTGGGGCCTTTTTTATCGATTTGCTCTTTCTTTTGTCTGTTGGCCTTGCTGCTTCACTGAACCTCGCTTATCCACACATTTAGTGCCTGTCTGTCTTTTTTCCTTTCGTCTCTTTGTTGTTTCTTATTCTCTAGCGGCGCACAGACAGACTGAGCGGACCTTCTACGAACCTTCTACTGTTCCTTCGGTTGTATGCAGCAGGCAAATTTCTAAAGTGGCCTTAGTCTGGATTCTCTCTCAGCTGGACCAAATCATGCTCTGAGGAATCCGTTAGCCAGCGGCCACGTCAAGGTGTCTGCAGCTTCTTTTGGTACAGGCTACCGTCTTCTTGCCTAACCGGTCGTAGTGTGCTTGCTTCTTGTGGCTGTGGCCAATACAGCCCGGCTTCCACGTAGTAGTATCGCTATAGACGCACCATTTATTGCCTTTACTATGTAGCTCTAGTGTCGATGGAACCCTTCTTACTACTCTGGGACTAGACATAGGGTTAGCCCGGCTGTTATGCCTACGTTACTACGCTAGAACGGACGATGGACTTTTCGACTGTCTTGCTGACTGCATACCTGTGGGTTACATGCTAGTTTGCATGAACGACGACGTGAAAACTGGGAAATTGAATGTACCAATGCTTGGTTATATTCTGTTTGTGCCCCCCCCCCCCCCCCCCNCCCCCCCTTTGCTCTTTGGCTCATTGCCATCGTTCCATTGTAACCCACGACGCTGTAAAGAGGTCTCGAGAGACGAGAAAGTACAACTGTAGCTTGGTTGGTTCCATTGGCTTGACTTACATGGAAACAATAAGAAGACAAGAAAAGAAGAAACTAGAGTTAGCATGACGAGTGTTCTCTACATCTATGGTCCATGCTACATTACTGCTACTAATACATACTGCATACTCGTCATACTTATCGAATTGCATCACAGCTGACTCACGAAGCTGCTCGGGTCATATGCTTGCCCGCGCTTAAAGAAAGTCATGTCATAGACTACCCATAGGCGCCCCTTCAACCGCTACTCTAGAGTTAACTTTGCAGCCCTGCCATCAGCTAACAACATTGAGGTGAGGTGCATTTGCAGTCTTTATCGGCTGCTAAGCTGCTTGTAAAGCTTGTTGCTCACATACGTACGCACTTACACACAATATATCTACCTGTCTCTTGGACATGCACAGCTACTTGAGTCAGAGATAGTATCAGCCTTGGGGGATATGCACCAGACAAATTACTAGCAACAAAGCCTAATCAAGACTGCAAGCCGATCAGTCCGCTGGGCTGGGTTATGTATGGCCTCTGAGATTCCTAGACCCTGGCCCTTAGAAGTGGCAGCCGCTTTTTTTATTTGTTTCTTATTATTGCTTTTCTTTTACTCTTCTGACTTTCTTATGACTGACCAAAGAAAATTTAAAAATAATAGGATGTCAAGTATTAGGCGGAGTGTTGCTATCGTTATTGTGTTTTTCTACCCCTTCTTTTAGATGCCCACCTACTTCACACATACATCTATAACAATTTGCTCACACAGCCGCCCCCCTTTGTTTTTCTATTCTTATAGGCTACATGGCGTATATTCTGTCTGAGTTGAGTAGCTTCGTCTTCGTCTTGGCCTCTCGCCTTTCTCCTATACTACTATAGTGGGGTAGTGTATTAATCCCCGGCGCAACAAAGCCCACGCGATGTCGAGTGTTTTCCCTCGCTATGAGCTTTCCTCCCTTCCAGAAATTAATTTCTGTTAGTCTCTTGAACCACCGCTCTTTAGTCTGTCTAAATTTTCCAAAAAATAATTACTCACTTCCAGAGAAGAGAGCGTAACCTTCCCCTCCCATTCCAGGGCAGGCATGTCGTAACCGCCATCCGGTATTCTGTAACTTGGCTTGTCTGTCAGAACGCCAATAGTAGCAGGCCTCTTCTCATCGTTTGCTGGCCGGATAACCGACTAAACGAGTTTTGGTTAAAGCTTGTAACACCACTGGGTAGACTATGTGTGGCTGAGTATCTTCTTTATTCCACTATCATATATTGCTCCCGATCATGACGGAGTAAGTATAGGTATCTGATCCATCTATCTACTTCACATCCTGGACCCTAATCCTACGATATGATAACAGAGATAGATGCTGGATCTATCTGAGATCTTTGCTCAATATGAAACCAACTATGAACACACAGCCATCAGAAGGAAAAAAACCGACAAAGAGTTGAAAAGGGAGATAATGTAAGAAAAACGAGAAAGGCGTGATGAAAACGCACATACCAGTCTGACTAGCAACTACCACCGCGTGGTCAAGAAAAGCACTTAATGGCCCAAATGGTATATGCTCTTGCACTACAGCGGCAACCCAGCGTCGCTGCATCGAAAACTATTTGAAGCACTGCTTGTAGTTTGCACCTATATAGTAACAAATTGGCACTAAAACGCAACAATAAGATCGTTATCTCTCTCCCTACCCCTTCTCTTCCCTCCCTGCTTTCTTCGTGTTGAGTTATATACAGTCCTGTATTAATAGCTGTTACAATAGTTCCTATACACCTAAGCAATAAGGCTATCAGATATTATATAGTCCCAGACTCTGATACCGTGGGGCCCCAGAACCAAGTTTATTACTTCGCCAGTATAACTACTATAGCACATGTTATATATGACATGCGTATACAAATAGTGTGTACTAGATATAGTACTTCTATGTACTCTTGCAATATATCTCACCCCCGTAGTTGTTTAGCACCCGGTGGCGCGGGGGGGGGGGGGGGGGGCCGTGCTGTTCTTTGCCCAAGAAAAGGACACTTAGAGAAAAGAGCTTTCCCCGGTGCGAGTAGACAACAGAGAAAATCAGTGGCTCGAAAGAGCAGCTGTTGGTTGTTGGCCTCCTCGTTAACATATATAGCTCTATATTTTATCTCCATAGCCTTTTTTTGCGAACGAATGGGGTCTAGACGTCACTGTTCCTCATACGGTACTCGTTTTAATTTATATGTATGGAGCGCTTTGATTCTGATGTACCGCTCCTGTTTACTATATATGGGCAAGTACCCGTATATGTAGGCCATAGATGTATACTTTTGAGTGCGCACAAACAGTATGAAGGGGATACGACTTGCATGCATAATATGATGTACATATGCTGCTTCCATTTGTTTTCTGTTTTTCTGCTCTTTTGGTCCGGCCCAGCTTGGCAAATATAAACAGTTCGTCATGTCACGGTGTACGCCGAGTACGAGGTGAACAAGAAGAAGTTCTTAATGGGCATATTCTATTTGTTACGATGGAAGGGGAAACAAGTAGTAAGTTCAAGCAATTCTGAGTTAAGTTAAACACTAAGAAGAAAACACTGAGAAGAAAAAATACCACTACACAAACATTCGTCTTTGTCAGGATAATCGCTCAGGCCAGTCTTGTGGTTTATTCCGTCATGGCCGATGTTAGGCCTTGGAATCTTCAAGACCAGGTAGAGCAACACCAGAACAGCCCAAAGAAGACGAAGCCAATAGAACGAATAGACGAGAGCTACTACTACTACTCTACTACTGCTGCTACATATTAGTTCCTACAAACGTAATTCCCTTTCCACTTAGTTCCCACCGACCTGCTGCCATATCTTCTCTTCCGCCGCTGCCAGCGCCTCGCCCGCCGATGCCACAAATTTGCGTGTCCATGCCAACCCTGTCGCGCCCACACCGTCGTCCACACCCGGATTCAGGTGGAGGTGGTTCTGGTAGCCAATCGCACGCTCTTCACGCAACGCGGCTTCCTGGGCAGCACGCTGCGATGCGTTCCAGTGGAAGGCGTGCATATTTTGTTGGTAACCCGGCGGGTGGGAAAGATCGGCGGCCGGGTTGTCGTTGATTATAATCGGCCCCAGAGACGGTGATATGACGTTGTTGAGAGTTGCTCGTGGTTGGCTAATGCCCGTAATGTTTCTAGTATAGCCGTAGTCATTATTGGGGCTATGGATAGAGGGTTGGCTAGATGTGGCGTAGTGGCTGGTGCTACCGTGATGTGTTGCCGGCGTCGAAGTAATTGCTGCTGGGGCCGTAGTAGCTGCGTTGCCGGCATAGACATATTTAGATACCATTGGCGCCGCAGTCGGCGAGGCTGCGGGCGGCGAAGCTATATATCGTGATACTAAAGGATTGGCCGGAGCTACTTTCGAAGGTGTTATTTGCGTGTCACCAGAGTAGACGTATTTAGACGTTGCTGTTGCAGCTGTCTTGGGCTTAGATGCTATCCTGGAAGCTGCTTTTTTGGTAGAAGGCGACTTTGAAGTTGCATCTTTAGTGCTCGTGTTTGTATCAAGGACCGACGATACTGGTGACTCGAGAGTGGATTTTGGCTCAATGGTAGTCTTGGCCTGACTAGGCATAGTAACAAAAGCCAGAGAAGGTGGCTTCTGTGAAGATGAAGAAGTTGAGTCAGGATGAAGAGCAACTGGCCTAATATTGGATACCACTTGTTTCAAGGCTGGAATCGGAGTTATAGACTGAGTTTCTAGTTTGGGAGTAGTTTCTAGCTTTACTGTAGGTACGACAGGAGTCGATGCGGGCTCCATGATTCCTCTGCCCCGTGTTGGGGTTTCTTGCTGGCTTGGAGCTTGTTCGACTGGCGATACAGGCTGAGATTCAACCTTGTTGACCTTGTACAGATAATCAAATGCCGTGATAGTCCAGGGCTGTGGGTCGGCCACTGACTGTTTTTTTGCCATAGCCTCCTCTTGCTGCGCTGGTACTTGGTTTGTTCGGTGTTGTAGGGCTTCCAGAGTTACTACTTGCTGCTCGTCTTCAGGCTCTACTGCCCAGGAAAGATCGTGGTTCTTTTCTGAGGCTTCTTCTGGGTGCAGAGACCAATCGTCAGCAGCACTGTTGTTGCCAGAGAAAGCGGTCATCTCAGATGAGGCGAGTGAAGCCAATTTAAGAGCGTCGTCTAGAGCCGGACCCGGCGCATTAGAACTGACACAGGCCGATTCACCAAACTGAACATTTACGCCCTGCAACGACTGGGTCACGTCTTTGCTGTTCGCAGCCTGGACTTTCTCAATGCTACTAGTTTCGCCAATCTCCTGTTCCTGAAAACTAAGGCGCGGGACGGCATCCCTTGGCTGAAGAGTCACGGGAACTGCCGAAACCTTTCTAGGGTTAGTGAACGGACTGACGACTGGTTTTTCAGCAGATGCTACGGATCTTGACGGAGTCACAAATGAGCGTGCTTTGTTGCTAGTGCTGCTGCGCTTTGATTCGTGAGATCCTGTGCTAGAAAAAGTAGATCGGATCGGCTTCTTCTTTCTAGGTGTGACCTCCGAAGAAGAAGACGAGACGCTATCCGGGCGGATGGGACTCGAAGAGTATGTTTGAATAGGCATTACAGACGTTTGATATAAGTTAATAATTATAGACTAAAATGAGGAGTTGACGAGGAAAAAAGATGCAGTTGTTGGAGAGAAAAACTAGAAGATAAAGGTGCCGGCCGTCCTCTTTATGCCAATGAATGCAGTCTAGGGATGAAGGACAATTACCAAAGCCGGAAAGTCTATATTGCAGTTTGCTTAATGGACCGATAAAGCAGATACTTCAGCAGAAATAGCACTAGAGAACAAGCATCTCAAGCTCAAGCTAGCTGACTAGGTGGCGCATCGTCTTGCCCTGCTGAAGCTATCTCAAAGCGCTGCTATACTAGTGTGATTAGGACTTTAGCGATGTAAGTGACCATCACCAAATCGGGACTAGGGTTGTGGCTATGGCGTGAGCTTAGTCACGTGATGATAGAGTATGTTAAAGTACCATGATAAGAAGCGACTTGCTATGCTTATTCATTCATAATTAAGCCTAGTTTAGCTTTGAGCTTCGATTTCAACGCGGTGCATTTTACGATCACAATAACTTATCAACGTGTTGATTGATTTCTCTCTTTCTTTTTAGCCGACAAAGACCTGAATTACTCATTAACGAATTGGTTTCTTTAAAATTTCTCACGAACTGAATAGCTCACCTGAAAATCGATAAATATCACCGTAATTTACCAGATCGACTGCCGTCATAATGGTTGGCAAAGTCAGCGAAAGAGTTCTTTTGCGTGAAGGTCAGTACTAAATTTCAACATGATGTGCTTCAATCGACATCGACGCCGATCTAGACTAACATCTCGAGCTATGAATCCCCAGGACTCGAACGAACCGACAATGGAATGAAACAGACCACCTGGGCCGAAGTTGCTCCCATCAACCAGAAGAACTACTATACGTATGTAGCTATGGCATAGCCGCCCTATTCCAACCAGCGCCTCGAATTGCCAAACATGCACCAGTCACTGGCTGCCTTGTTGCTGTCCATTGGCATTGCTGTCATCGTGACAGTAGCCACGGCCTTGTAGATAAGGCTGGCTAACAAACGACTCTTTTTTTTATACAGTGAATACATGAAGCGCGATGATCAAGTGCTTGCCCTTCGTCTACAGAACGACGTGGCGCGCGACCGCATGAACCAGAGCACCAAAGATCGTGAACGGGCTCTGGCCCAAAAAGCCGCTAATGGTGAAGTGCCGCTTCCCGATCTAGCTGCTGCTACCGCCGCCGACCCGGCTAACGGCGCTGATGACGAGGCGGCCGAGAACGACGATGAACTTGAAGACGACCTCGACAACCCGGCGCGCATCATCGTCGTGCACCCCGGCAGTCAGAATCTGCGAATCGGATTTGCTAGTGATGCCCTGCCCAAGACCCTGCCCATGGTGCTAGCCAACAAGGCGCCGCAGACCGAGTCGGAGATGTACGAAGCACTGCCGCGGCGCAACCTGGAAGGCACGACCAGCGAGGCAGTGTTTGGCGAGGAATGGTGTAAGAAAATCAAAAAGCAGTCCGAAGACCTCAAGATCGAAATGCGCGCCAACAAATACAAGGTGCTGCCTAACAGCAAGGACCTAGTCATCAATTACAACAGGCGATCCGAAGCCGAGCGCATTCCCGTGCACAATGATGCCCTGCAAGTCGAATGGGTCGATCCTACGTCAGCCAACACCTTTGTGGGTAACGAAGCCCTCCGGATTGCCGACGACTCAAATCCCAAGTTCAAGCTCTGGTGGCCCATGCAGCAGGGCTGGCTCAACGAAGATGACTATGGAACCTCGGAGCACCTGTACGATGACTTTGAGACTATAATCGAGCATGCAATCCGTACTGAACTTGGCCTATCAAGCAGTTCGCAGTGGAAGAACTACAGCTGTGTCTTTATTGTGCCTGATCTATACGACAAAAAGTACATTGAGCAGGTGTTGAGCTCGTGCCTCAACTGGTTCGAGTTCAAGCGCGTTTGCTTCATCCAAGAGGGCATGGCAGCGACCTTTGGCGCCGGCTATACTCAGGCCTGCGTTGTCGATGTCGGCGCCCAGAAGACGTCGATCACGTGCGTTGAAGATGGTCTATGCCTTGAAGATTCGCGCATTAACCTTAAGTAC
Organism: Endoconidiophora laricicola; assembly: GCA_001640655.1. NCBI lineage: Eukaryota > Fungi > Ascomycota > Sordariomycetes > Microascales > Ceratocystidaceae > Endoconidiophora > Endoconidiophora laricicola. The sequence continues at coordinate 28,044 of LXGT01000288.1, read as the reverse complement.
GGCGGCTGGGACGTCACCGATACCTTTTTGCGCATGCTGCTACTTGACAACTTTCCCTACGAAGAGATCAACCTGCGCCGGCGCTACGACTGGCTGCTTGCCGAGGAGCTCAAGCTTAAGCACAGCTCACTGGCCCAGAACCTAGTATCCGTGCAGCTCATCTCGTTCCATGTGCGCGCACCCAATCAGCCGACGCGCAAGTACCAGGCCAAAATATACGACGAGGCCTATCTAGCCTGCATGGGTTTCTACGACCCGTCCATCTTCGATAACAGCATCAAGCTGCGTAGCCGCCGCAAGCTTGTCGACATGTCGTACAACTGCTACGAGTTTGATTTGCCCGACGACCCGACTTCCGCCGCCCAATTAGCCATTCTTGCACTAACCAAACCATCGCTTAAGGTCAGCCAGGCGGCACTAAACCCACAGCTTGCCAACGGCCACTTGCAGGCCTCCAATGGCGTTTCAACCCCCATCAAGGACCGCCACCAGCCGTTTAACTTCCTAGCCAAGGTTAACGAGGGCCTCAGCTCCACGCCTGGCACCTCGACGGCGCCCTCGCCCGGACCCGACGGGGCATCAACGCCCGTGCCACCGCCCGCCTTTGTTTTTGGCCGCGACACAGCCACTGGCAGCCCAGCGCCTGGAAGCGTGCGCAACGGCACGCCTGGCCCGGCCTCTTTTGGTGCTCCTGGCGGCCAAGCCCAAGCATCTGACGCGGGCACTAGCAACGGTGTGCCGCTGCGGTCTGCGACGGACCTAGCCGTAGAGCGGGACTCTGTGCTGCCTCTGGCGCCCCTCGATGTCGCAGTAATACAGAGCATCACGCACGCAGCGCGCGGCGATGACAAGAAGTTCCGCGACTTGCTGGGCAGCGTCATGGTGGTTGGCGGCGGCGCCAAGATCCCGCTGTTTGGCGCTGTCTTGGAGGACAAGCTGCGTGCGCACCGGCCGGATCTGAGTGAGAAGATTGTAGTTAGTCGCAGCGCAAGGGATATGGATGAACAGGTGGTCACGTGGAAAGGTGCCAGTGTGTTTGCTAAGCTGTCGACGAATGATAGTTGGATTTCGCCGTATGAATATGAGCGTCTGGGATCTCGGATCCTGCACCACAAGGTGATGTGGTCATGGTAAACCAATGGCCGTTATTGTTTTCTTTTTTTATTTTACGTTTTCAGGTAAGGGGGGGGGGGGTTCGTTTGTTGGTCATTTAGGGTTTATATCTGCTTCTGCGGGCCTTCCTTTGTGCCCAGCTTTTGATTTCATGCTTGTTTTATATATGGGATCTTGTATACGGACATTGGAAGAATTCGCGATGGGAGTCTTATCATTTTTCTTGGGGTTTTGTTACATCAATTCTTGTTTAGATTATCATGTAATAGTAATCTAAGCGTTCTAGTTCTCACCATTTTATTTCATATCTCAGTCACTAGTATATCATTTTCGGGGGTTGTTGACATTCTCTTATGAGGGCTGTGTGAATGACTAAGCCGATCAAAGATAGGTAGGGATCTAAGCTGGAACTTGAGTTATATTAATTTATCTGATCAGATTTCGATTTCTCTTACCTTTGCTTGTTTCTTTTTGATCAACATATTGTAGTATTTCTTTTCTCTACTATCTTATCATTTCTTTAACATTGATTTCTTTGATCTAGGAAATCTTCATTGTCATTGATATTGAAAAATTCAATCGATTTTGCTTCGCTGCCCTAAACCACAATTGCTGCTTCATTCCATCGATTTTTCCGGTTGATCTACTTGATGTGCCGTATATTTTTGGTGTCGAAGCTGCGCTTCTCGCCGCACATAATCTAGCTGCGTGTTTGTTCTTCTAACTACTTATATTTTCTTTCTTCCAACTACAAAAGAACGAAACAAAAAAGTTTTAGAAAACCGCGTTATGGCTATCTTGGCTATCGCCCGTCTCGGCAACTTGCTACCCTTCAGTACGGGAACGACGCCATTACAAGCAACGACCTATCTTCTCGGCATTTCGCTATTCTCCATTTCATTCCTCGTCTTCCTCAATAGTAGCATTTCGTTTGTCATTACCGATCTGATTGGTCAAAAGACCGGCGTCGGCGATGTCGTCGGCACGCTGGGCTTCGCTGATGAGATCGTCGCCCTCGTTATGTGTCCGGTCTGGGGCCTCGTTTCCGATCGCCTGGGCGTGCGCTGGGTCGCCGTGCTTGGCTATTCTATTGTTGGCGTGGCGCTAGCTGTCTTTGTTCAGGCGAAGAATGTCTATCCGCAATTGCTTTTGGCCCGTGTCTTCTTTGCCATGGGCGCTACCGCATCGTGAGTTTCTTCTGTTGTATTGCCTGTTAGTGATGTCATAATTTGTGTGGTCATCCTTGCTAACATGCTATCATATTATCTTCTAGAGCAACCATGGTCACAGCAATCCTCCCCTGCCTGACCGACGACTCGGCTCCTTCTCCAATCACAGCCAACGATACCGTCTCTATCTCTGCCTCTGCTACTCAGTCAGCATCATCAAGCAGCAGCGTCTCTGCACTTGAAAAGCCATCTGTGCTTGCCGGCTTCGTCGGCCTGTTTACTGGCTGTGGAGCACTACTTGCCTTGACTCTATTCCTGCCGTTACCTACGCGCTTTGCCGAACAAGACGGCCTCTCACAAGGCGATGCCGTTGCCCGCAGTTTCTACGTTGTAGGCTTCGTGGCCCTGTGCGTGGCTATCTTCGTGTTGTTTGGCCTGTGCGGACTTAAGGGTGAGGAGGGCAAGGGATGGAACATGTTGCTTGGTCGCTCCAGCACTTCCATTACTGCGATTAGTGCTACTGCTTCCACTTCTAGTAGTTCTGTCATTTTTTCACAGCGCCCCTTGTCGTATCTATACCTAATCCGCTCATCTGTGCGCCTAGGCTTTACTGATGCCAATATCGGCGTTGGCTATATTGGCGGCTTTGTTGCGCGGGCATCGACTGTAGCCATCTCACTCTTTATACCACTCTTCGTCAACACCTTCTTCATTGCTAACGGATTCTGCCACGGCTCGCCACATGATCCATCGCCCGACCTCAAAAGAGAGTGTCGCACCGCCTATATCCTCACATCTATCTTAACTGGCGTCGCCCAGATGATGGGTCTGCTGTGCGCGCCTGTATTTGGCTATCTAGCCCGCCGGCCGGGACGCTGGAACTTACCCCTTGTAGTCTCAACAACCTGTGGCATTGTTGGCTACACGACCTTCCCGCTGCTCAAAAGTCCAGAGATGAAGGATGTCGACGGAAGGGGAGGCAGTCTTTGGGTGTTCTTGGCGGTTTCGTTGATGGGGGTAAGTCAAATTGGGGCTATCGTGTGTAGTCTCGGGTCGCTTGGTCGTGGCGTCATTGATACGTCGTCCCCTGAAGTTGGGAACCTCGCTAGTGAAGATGGCGAACCCCGTGAAACTGACGCTCTGCTACCAGCAGTAGCGGCAACAATGACTAGCCAGGCTTCATTATCTCGAATTCAACTCAAAGGCTCTATTGCCGGCATGTATTCATGGTGTGGTGGCGCAGCCATATTGTTGCTGACAAAGACGGGCGGTTATCTCTTCGATGCCGCATCCAACGGCGCGCCGTTTTATATGATGGCTTTATTTAACGCCATCTTGTTAGCAGTTGTTTTAGCGCTGGATATTTCTCGGTTAGCAAAGACAGTCCGAGATGATATCATCGTCAGTAGCCGTTGAACTTGACAAGGAAATGAAGATAATTACTCGATTTTTTGCCATGCTGTTGTACATATAGTTCGTATATATATAAACTGATATTCATGCTGTACTGTTCACTTATGCCCTTCACCTTTAAGCATGCAATATGAGTTGTACTCTCATCCACAAACATACAAGAAAACAAAGACTCCAAATTATTGTTCAATTTTTTTTTTATTCTCTCTCCTCGATTCTTCTTTAAGTGTGGTGATTTGTGAGGTTTAGGGGGCCAAGAAAAGATGGAAATGAAATGAAAACAGAAACAAACCAAAAAAAATAACAAGAACAGAAACAATAAGAGACCAATAAATTCTCTTACTGTTTATTTATGAGTTTGTCCATATTATATTTTTCGTTGTTGTGTTTGAATTTTTTGAATCTTTCTTTCCCCATACTCCTCCCTTCTCATTTGGAATTTTGATATATCCTTCTTCTCTTTGCTGGGCATCTGGACGAAAAAAAAATTAAACGGACAAAGACAAAAAAACCCTCTCCTCTCTTCATCAGAAGATTTTCTGTTAGTTAAAAAAAGAAAACGAAAAAAAAAAACGAAAAAGATAACAAAAACAGTTCATCTTTTTTTTGGGTCAAGAAGGAGGTCTTTGCTCAGCAAGGAAGCCTATTGGATCAGGACGCAATGCCAATTTTAAATTTTCATAAGCCATCAGGAGCCTCTCTTTTTTGTAAGGAAAACTCTGGAAGGGAAGGCAAAAGAAGAAAAGACAAGACTTAGCTTAAGCAGCACCCAGGGAAGGGAAAGCGCTCTTATCAGAGGGGTTGATGGTAGTAGAACCACCCTGCTTACGGACAGGAGCAGCACCACCACGGGGAGCACCACGGGAAGCAGCGCCACCACGGGGAGCGCCACCACGGGGTCCACCGCGAGGGCCACCACGGCCAGCACCACGGGGTCCACCACGGCCCTCGCCGCGGGGTCCACGCTGCTCGCGATCGACATCAACATAGACGGGCTCGATATCGATGGTCTGCTTAGCCTTGCGCTCACGCTGGCGCAGAGCCTTGCCACCGGAAGCGGCGAAGTAGTCGGTCTCTTCCTTGGTCAGGGGCTTAGCGGTTTCCCACTTCTTGTTGCCCTTGGAGCCCTCGTTGGCCTGGCGCAGGTTCAGGTTGTCGCCCAGGGCCAGCTTCTTCTCGGCTTTCTCGGACAGGAAGTCGTCGAAAGATTTGACCTTCTCTTCGGGCTCAGCAATCTCGAAGACTTCCTCCTCCTTCTGGTCAGCAGCGGCGATCTCGTCAGCGGCGATCTCGTCCTTCAGCTCAGCGTCACCCTCGTTAGCGCCCCAGGCCTTGTCAGCCTGCTTCTCGCCGGGACCACTGAAACAGGTAACTATTAGTACATATGCATAGGACAAGAAGGTCTATAAGGTATAAATAGACTCACCCGACAGTCTTGGAATGACGGTCATCCTTAGCGTGAGGGAAACGGGAGCCACGGCCTAATGAAAGTTAGTACATTTATGAACACATGAGTAAACCTGATTACAGGTCAGATAAAGACTTACCACGAGCACCACCACGGCCACGTCGGGGAGCACCGTCCTCGGTAGGTTTGCCGCGGTTGTTGTCACGGCCAGCGTTCTTGTCGTGGAAGGCTAGAGACAAAATCGGGTTAGCACGCATGTTGCGTTACCTGATTGCGGGAAGCTGAAACGAAACAATCCAAGATTGTCACATTTGAAGAGATGAGAATTGCTGTTGTGTGCCTATATGTCTGCCCACACTTGTCCCCTCTTCTATTATAACGTATAAAAGAAGAAGTTGCTAGACAGTAGTCATAGGCCGATCTTATTAAATCAGACATCTGCACTCGAGCGCAAACTCAGCATACAAGTAACAAGCATCATGCGTAGAGTTGAATAGCATTTATGCAGTCCAGAGTTTTGATGCAACGAGCTGAGGAAGAGGTTCTTTAATATGATATGGGGGCGTAGTGTTGACATACCAGCCTCGTTGCCGCTACGGCGGGCGTGAGCTTCAGCGGCGGCCTTGGGGGCCACCTTCTTAGCGGGAGCAGCGGAGGCAGGGCTCTCGCCGTCGCCTAATACCGATGATGAATGTTAGTTCAAGGGTCAGTTAATCATAATATAAAAAATCGCTGCAATTGTCTGTTGTTGATAAGAGGGTCTGCTGCTTAGCCCAGATCCAGTCTCATGTCGTCATATTCTCGAGTCCAGATTCTCGTCGAAGAAAAAGATATGTTTACCCCAGCACATCATAAGTGTTTCCATGCGAAGGTACATGAACTAAGAGTCCAGGCACCTTTGTCCCAAGATTTTTTCCCCTCGGCAAAAAATCTTTACAGGATGTCGACCTTAATAGATATAAAAGAAAGCGATGGCTCATCCCTCCCNAAAAAAAAAAAAAAAAACTCCCCCGAGGATGAAGATTCCTGAGATAATATCAAGATGCCGGCGTCAAGTAATTTGTGCTATAGATAGGGACGAGCTCTTAGAAGATATCGGTGCCAATGAGGCGATTTCGGATGCCGACAGTCTTAAAAGTCTTTTAAGCGATGTAGATTCAATTCCGGGTATTCTAGTCCTCCAAAAAGAAAATAGAAACTGGGTACTGATTCAGAAGGGGAGACAAAGACGAAGAAACTGGATTTGGCACAAGCAGCGAAGTTCTCGTAGATCGGGATTGTAGGTGATAACAGAGTCATAGATGTGGCGAAAACATACCGAGCAGGTCAAAGGGGTTCTACGTCGAACGACATCATGTTAGCTATAGGTTCAGAAAGAGTTGCCAGGTTTTATGCTCTGTGGCTTCCATCAAGACACTTCATGGCGGTTTCTTTGCAGCTAATCATTGAGTTTTGCGCCTCATTGATATCCGATATAACGGGAGCTCAGATACAAGCATCCATGCAAATCTTGATGATGATCTCATCTTCCATCGTAAAAAAGCATCTCTTTTTCATTCGTGAATTTCTCAGGGAAAAAAAATCACAAACCAAAAAGTTGATGGCCTAATGAGATAATCACAGCATACAACAAAGAAAAGATAGCAGCCTGAAAAGCACTGCACGCAGGCCAATCAAGAGGTATAACGACAACAACAGAACCTATGATGATAACGTACCTTGGAGACAACCGACATTTTGTCTCTTGTTTCTTGTTTAAACGCCTAGGAGGCGGAGAGAGTAAAAAGTCACAAGGTGGGTGAGGGGGGTGGATGAGGTGGGAAGGGAAAAAAAAGTAAAAAAAAAAAGTGTGGGAAGGGGGAGGTTTGGAAAACACAGAAAGTGGGTGATGGTAAAGCCAAAAAATGGGAGTTGTGCAGGGAAGCGAAGAGAGTGGGCTAAAGTTGAAGTACGAATTCTTTTTTTCCTGCTCTGTCCATTTTTTTACTAGCTTTTCTCTTACTTCCTTCCGTACAAAAGAAAGAAAGAAGTTCGTCCTTAGTATTAAACTAGTAGTAGTCTTGAACACGCCCAAATTCCTCAGCCACACTGTTTTGTTCTCTTGATTGTTTTAACTCTGCATCATCTTCCAATATTTTAAAAGCCCACCATTGTTCGTCTATCAGCGTAGACTAAAAGAACCAGGGAATCAAGATGACCAAAAAGAGGCCTATTCTACTGCCTTTTTCGAGCAGATATTGTATACATTCGCACAGTCGAGCAGAGCACTCTTACTGTCGGTCTCCATTTTCTTGGGAGCCTTACAACCGTGCTCTTGTTCGCACCTGTGCAGATACTTTTTTTTCTTTTTGAGTTTTTCCATGTAACATGACCCAATTGACCCCTCTCAACAACGCCATCGGGTCTGACAACTCTAGCCGCTTTCGATGGTAGTACGCTTGTTGTTGGATGGACTCTTTGCAAATCAACATTGTTAACGGTAGAACATCGGGTAATAGCTTGCTTTTTTTCTGCATGCGGAATCCGATTTTGTGGTGCCTCTTTTTATTTCCATCCTTTTCGTAGGGTTCTTGTTAAAATACAGTGCTAATAACTGGAGCAGATCGGACTGAGATGCCGCTACACACTGTGTACAAGCTGTGCAGTACACACACAATTGTTTTTTTTTTTGGAAAAAAAGCCCTACAATTTGTTCCTTCGAGATCGATCCATTGAGAACCAAAAAAATAGATGATGTAAAAGAGAGGGTCCATTTCAACTACGCCATTCGTTCCTTAGGCAGATTATCGAGTTCGAGTAGCTGGAAATAGAAAATTAATACTAATTACAAAATCAATATACAATTACAATTACAATTACAATTGAGGATATTGTATCTTCCAGTTTACCAACCCTATGTTTGCTAGATAGTTAATTTATGTAACACAATTACGGCCTGATGGTATTGCGTAATTTACACAATACAGGTATGAAATACGCTAATCCCTGCCGTTAAGGTGTTCATGTACTGCAAATGGTAACTAACATCATGGAATATCACGCCTGTATCTATGCTACTACTAATAGAGATTAAATTTTTTTTTTGGGTGTGTTGGGCCTTTTCACTAACCCTTCTGTAACAAAATACATAATCCTTCACTTCCGCCTACCGCATTAACAAATGTGAATATTGTTCCGTCCCCTTCCTCCATCAGCAGGGTTATCGTAGCAATGCAGAATAAAATAGACATGTATGTATGTGCATATGATATAGGCACATATGTACATGTACCCGAGCATGCATGCCATGCCGCCTCTTTTCTCCCGGTTATCATCTGTCAATCCTACTAGCTCATCTTGTGAAATATTTGTACAAACAGGGCATGGTGTAGACATACTAGTATGGGCCAAGTATGCACACGCATACTCTGATCTTTCTGCCCCCCCCCCCCTGCTGTTCTCCGTCTTGGGTTGGATCTCCATTTCAAAGAGGCAGTTATTTACCAACTCTGCGTTCTAGGAAAAGATCCTCTATTATATTGTCTGCAGCGTTTATAGTGGATAGATCTTGATCTGACAATGTCAGATGTCTGTTGTTGGTCATGTGTGTAACTTCAGAGTGGCCCAATATATTGCATGGCAAAAAGATAATTCTTCGAAATAAACTAGAAAGAGAAATAAATAATCCCCTCATAAAAATGAAGATGCAAAATAACAACAGGAAATATAAAAATTGAGGTTAAAGCGACCTGGTGTGTGATGATCTGTGATACACGTACATGATACGCTGGTAGTCATATTTCTATAACTATACGCTAAAGGCAAAATGGAATTCAAGGTTGCAATATACTTACGTCATGGACGAATAGGAATTCCAAAGTACTTAACGGTAGGCTGGACGTCTGTGTACCTTAAACTTTTGTAGATTTAGCTACTCAAAGGCTTTAGCCATGAGGATAAACACATGCATCCCTGAGATATAGTGGAGGCTGGCTCGGCTTGCCTTGCCGTATAGACAACAGCCTAGCGTGCTATTTGGCCATATCACAAGTGACCAGACCAAAAGAAAACAAAAAGGGCATAGCATAGACAAGCAGATAATGAAACACGAAAAGAGTCGTAAGTCATTATGAGAAAAACAATATAAGTAGGCATATGAACAGAAAAGGACGAGGAAATCATGACGATAGAGGCGAAAGAAGAAACAACCCACGAGTAGACTAGTTACAAATTTAAGAAAAAAATGATAGAAGAAAAGAAAACAAACCCAATGTACATACTTTTAGCTTTTAAAACCGTGCAAAATGGAAAAATAGGACAAAGATGTAAGAGAAAGATAGAAATGGTATACAAAGAGTCGAATCTAATATAGCGCCTTAGCAAGCACTCCTTTTTTGTAAATGTCCAGATAAGACTGACGTGATAGTGCTGTCATCGTCATGTAATATATGCATGTGGTCTGATGAAGTGAAGAAAAATATTGACTGCCTCAAGGCTAGAGCCAAAGACTAGAGGGATATGGATAATCCTAGTGATAACTAGAAATATAATCATATTTCCAACATCCGTCTGTATAACAGTGAAGGTGCGAAACAGTAATGGACATCAAGTCCGAATAATCGAAATCATGCTCATCGGTAGTGCTAAGCCACATTAATGAAGAATAGCTTATAAGCGATATAAACCGTCGACGATAATGCGGGCGGAAGTGGTTGAAAAATTAGGGGGATCCGATAGTAGTAGTAAAGCGTCGTTTATCATGAATCTTAACACAGAAGCAAGTAGATGTAGCAGTTATAAACCCAAGTTCTGGTGCAACTAGAAACTGGTAGATTCGCCTAAGGGACAAATCATGGAGCGGGCATACACCGACTCGACGAAGGACACAAACAATGATGAGATAAAAGTATAGCTTGAGCAAATAGTCTCACGTAAAAGAACGTAAGATGTTTGACAAGGGAAACAAACACTTTACCGCATGTTGCTTTGATCAAAGGCGAATGGTGTAGGGAATGCCATGCTAGCACTGAGACCAAACGGATCCCATTCTATACCCGAGTCAAGAAGCTGAGTCATTGAGGGGTACTGTCCATTGTTGGAAGTGTGTTGCTGATGTTGATGCGAAGATGGCTGGTGTTGCCGAGACTGCTGGTGTTGCGATTGCATGTTCTCAGAGTGTCCATGAGCGATCTGAGAGCCTCTGGTGGATGCGGGTGAAGGCATGATGGATGGAGCAGCAGAGTAGTTTGAGTACTGGCTATTGTTGTTGCTAGTGTTGTTGTTGTTGTTGTTGTTGTTGTTGACCGGATTGTTGGATTCAATCTCGGGTTCGTCGATCATCTCACTCTGAGCATCGTATTCCTGTTCTGTACTGACGGAATGAGCCTAGGACGCCAAAGCCCTTTCAAGATAGGGAGGGGGGATTTCATGGAGGTAAACTTGCCTAGTTGTTCGATATGACTCTGGAATCCAGGAGTAGGATAGTACGATGAGTTGTGAGAAGCCCTATTGTGAGAATTTTGCTGCTGCTGTTGATGTTGGTGTTGCGCCATAATCTGCGGGGGAGCTGGCATGGAGTTTATTGGGCTCATATGGGACTTGATCGACGAGGTCACAGAGTTCCGAGAAGACATATGGTCTGACGCCGCCGGAGACAATACCGCTGGACCCCCACTACCAAAGGTAGGACCGGAAGCCGTAGGCGAGTTCGAGTGGTTCGAAGAGGGTGTCGGGCGGCTACGAGGGGACGCCATGGCACCCAGACCACCGTGATGTAGCGGCGGAGGCAAAGGTGTAACAGAGCCTCCGTCCAGCTTTGAGGTAAGGGTCGCTGGTCTCCGGTTCTGGTTATGACGGTTCATGATAGCACGCTGGATAGGCGGCGGTTGCACGATATTTTGAGGCATATGGGTTGGACCAAGATTGGGACTACCCGTCTTGGCGCGGAGTTCAGCTTGCACATCAATACCTGCGAGTCAAAGGACACTTGTGTTAGTTTCTCAGTGTATGACAAAGGAAGAAATGTAGAACAAAGACAAACCTTTCTCAAGCAGAATCCGCTCAAGGAGGGAGTTTTTATACCGGAGCATCAGACATTCATCAGCGGCATTACGGTGAGCAGCTTGCAGGTTCTGAAGGTTATTTTCATGAACCCGAATGGTCTCCTCTAGTTGCTTGATGTATTCTGTGCGTCTTTCGCGGAACGCAGCTTGCGCTTGGCGATTACGTTGCTTTCTTTCTTCAGAAGTAGCATAAATCTGTAGACAGGAAACACAAATAGCGGTTAATGAATGTTGCAAGACGGAGAAGGAGAGAAAGTAGTATATAGGAAAATAACGTGAAAGTAGAAAAAAAAAACTTACTGGCTTCCGGCCTCCCTTTCTTTTTGGTTGCTGAATTTCTGAAGCACCGTTGCCGATGTTGCTTGCATCAGCAGCGGTGACAGAATTAGCGATGGCCATCTCGACCTCAGGGCTAGAACCCATTGATTCTTCACTGGCAGTATCTTCTTTGACGTTTTCTCTGTTTGTTCTTGTGATTGACATCTCTCCAGACATGGTCTGTTGTCGTCCTATGTAATATGTTCACACACGGAATAATCAAGAAAGTATTCCTCTGGAGCTCAAGCCAAAAACGTGAACGTGGTCCCAAAAAAGCGGGCGGAGAAAGAGAAGAAAGAGAAGAAATAAGAACGAAGGAAATGGTCTGGGATGGGGAATCCACCTGACTATAGGTTGATAACGTGCAGGAGAAGGAATCTAGGCGGAGCAAACCTCAATACTAAAGCAGCCGTAAGGACAAGAGTTTATCTAAAGCGGTGTCTAAACTAGGCCGATCCGGTTGTATGAGTGGAGAATAAATTCCGGGGCAGGCCGATGATTAGAGAAAGCGAGGGTCTGTCAGACCTGAAGCTTGGATAAAATGCCCTTAAACCTCAAAAGAGATGTAGCTTTCGGTGAAGGCTCGGTCAGGGGCAAACTTTGAGATAAAAGTGCACAGATGACAGATGAGCTAAGGAGCGAAACTCTGCACGCTATTCTGTATTTCTTGCAATAAAGATGGCGGATTTAATTGCGTAACAATTGAATGATACGGGCGTCGAGATGTGCAGATACGCAAAGTGTGCACAATGCAATGCAGGCGCAGAGTCAAAAACAGGTCGCAATGATTATGTACCAATTGGTACACAAGCTACGGGCGACGAGTCTAAGACAAGGATAGGGCACTTAATCGGGATCTACCCTATCTAATCAGAGATCTGCCTTGGTACGATGATGAAGCAAGATAGTAAGCGGTAGGCTGGTTTGTGGTTTGAAAGAGAAGTCTTCCCACACGATAGTGCGGAATTGAGAGACAACCAAAAGACTACGATATACGGTATGTAGCAATGCCCTGGTTTGGTGTATCTGCTTGCTTCATAAGATGCTGGAGCACAGGAATGGTATGTATGGCAGAGTTGACGTAAGTTTGTGGTGGTGGTTATAGCAGGCACACCAAAAACGTCAACAGGAGTTCTCTTTTTTTGACTATCACAAAGTGACGACGAGAGCTGCGGGCGCAAATTGAAGACAGGGCCAGGGAGGGGCACGACTAAGAAAGATACATAGAGCGCCCGTTGCGTTTATAGCGTCTAAATGCTATATGTTCTGGAAGGGATCGGGACGATGTATAGACGTCGGAACGACAACCAAACGAACGGGTAGCAACAGCAAACTATTAGACGAGCCGCTTTTAGGAATCAGAAAAGAACAAAAAAAGAAGAAAATTAGAAAATATTACTGTAATAGAAACTGGAATGGGATTCGATTCGATATGTCGTGCAATAACGTCAGTTAGGCAATAATTGATTAAGCAATTGGAACCAACTTTTAAGGCCAAGCGCAAGCGCAGGCTTTAGCAGACAGAGCTTTACAAAGTTATACAGCTTCTAAAGTAATAGAGGCGACGGGAGTACCAAGACGCTCGGGGCACCACGAAGTCAGTATGGCCTGTAATATCGGATGATAGCAACAAAGACAGACAGACAGGCAGGCAGGCAGGCAGGCAGGCAGGCAATCTAGTAGCCGATATAGATAGCAATAGAGGCACCTGGCTGTATGGCGATGTGTGCTGCCAAGAGCTTGTCCCAATGACAAACAGTGGATGTAAGACTCAGCTGATACACGATCGAATAGCTAGAAAGCTTTGATCGCAGCGAATCAATTGGATCAGCAAATAATTAGGACTAATTGAGGTGACTGATAGAGCTGAATTGGGGGCGTGGAAACAACGAACGAAACAAAGAGACAGATAATGGATCGAGTGTGCGATGGGTTGTTCGGATGGTTGGTTGGTTGCGGGCGCAGAACGCAGGAGAGGAAGAGTTACGATTTTTAATTGAAACACTCAGATGGCAAAAACCGAGAGATAAGAGAATAACAAGAACGACAGCTCGAGCGTCGCAGCGGGCAAAAAACAGCGCGGCCAGCAGCGTTTTATGTAATGGGAACGCGAAGAGCCAGGCCAGAAAGGCTTCTGAGGGGCCCACGAGCAAAACGGCGACTAATGGCTTGTGGTAACAGGAACTCGCAAGGTCCTCTAGCGGTGTCCACCTGTGCCTCTGTACCCGTACCTCTGTACCTTGACTATTGCGGTCAACGCCCGCACAGCCCTAAGTCGCAGGTACTTTCCTGGTCGGTGGAGCATGGAGTTTTGATCCTTGGCGTCTAGACGAGAAGAAAAGAGATCACAGTGCGGGTGGGTCCAGCTGTTTTCTCCTCTTTTCTTTTTCTAGTACTAATATCCTTGTTGTGTGGTTGATCAATTACTAGTGGGTCTTTGCTAAGAAGGTAGGAGCAGACAAATCGTCTAGAATATGCCAACCAAGAAGCGAAGCACGAGCGCTCCGGGCTCCGATGTCATTGTAATTGTATATATTTAACGTCTACTGGAATCACGGAGATTATACGACGCTGGCTCCGATGTCTAATTCACTTGTGCCTTAGCCTTTAGTTATTGACCAGCAGGCGCAAAGACCCAGTTTATTCAAAGGGTCTTCGTGAGAAGTTGCCTTTTTTTTTTTTTTCAAACAAGGACTCAAAGTTTTGTTCTCCACGCGGAAGTATTTGAAGTAGCAAACCTGCTGTTTTTTTTTTCCCGTCCTCTGATACATTGGCAGAACTTCCATTGAATTCCTCATCAGAATATGGATAGGAATAGGGGCCTCCACTTAGACTAGAACATAGAGGAGGAACATCATAGCCTACCTTCTAGAGGTTGCGTCCAGGATGCACGCCTATTCAAGCTAGTCCAGCAGATATATAAATCATCATCATCAGCAGCAGCAGCAGCAGCAGCAGCAGCAGCTACAACGACTGCATCATTCTAAATATCTCAACTCTCCATGATCAACCCGCCACGAGCGAAACCGTCCTCAAAATAGCCCGTCCGACCGACAAGTCCAGGAAGAAAAAAAAATCGCACTCTTTCAATGCTACCGTGCCCACCAAACAGCTCGGGCCATGCAAAGACTTCAAGAGGGCCAACTAGCTGGCTTGGCCAACTGGTTAAGGCCATGTCCGATAGTCCGCCGACATGTCTGGGTCTTAGTCTGGTCATGGTCTCAGTCGGCTTTCTTAGGCCTGGTCTTGTGATGTTGCTTTCCAAAGAGAGCCTACCAAAACAATCCTTGCCTACTGCAAATCTTATTCTCTTTTCTAGCATCTTCTTGTTGCTTTTTTTTTATCATCATTAACCTTATTAAGTTTCTAGAACTATAAAGATACCCCACAGGCTTATGAAAGAGCACATCGCAACATTATCATATATTCTTTAACGTTTTGTTTCTAGTACTAATCACACATGTTAGTAGGAAGCGTCGAGTGTATGCAGTTCTGATGTTTGTAGAAAATCCCTAGGTAGTTTTCTATGTCAGAACCAACCAACCCGGCGATGTCCGAGCCAATTTCTTCGCCCACCGTGATCAGCTACCACTCACACACAGCTTACATAATACGCACCAACACATAGTAGTGCTGCTACACATTATATGCAATGCATATGCTGCATGTCCAAAATGCCTCAGTCATCTATCACGGCACGCCAGCCCGCTTAATGTGCCATCTTCTCTGTTTCGGCTAGACCCATTTAGTGGCAGATGAATTTCAGCATGTCAACATACCACGCCAACCCCGACAAGTTTCAATGGCAACGTTGTTCTATATCATAGATTCATATACGCAGACTGACTTTGCATCGGCCTTAGCTCTCTCTGGGCAACAATCGATGTTAACGCATGGAAGCTTAGTGGTTTATTGTCTCTTCTTTACTTTCGCTCATCTCTTCTCGATTTCTACCTAGCGAGGGGTGATCTCCGAACCGGCATTCTACCCATCCTCTCTTTTTTTTATTTTTTTTGCAGCAGCAGCACTACTAATAGTTGGAGTTATGGCCTAGCTCGCTAACGCACAGTGGCTTCTTGTCGTACAACCACCAAAAAAGTGTAGGCTCATGTGACAGGCGTGCATTTTTCCTCTTCTTCTTATTGCAGCAATGCTTGGCTGGCCACTTCTCCCGCTGCCTGCCGGCTGCTCCAGTTGGAGAAGAGACCTTCCTGATGTACGTACGACTCGGGCGCAAGACGCCACCTCGTAAGCAACCTAGAGAAATATTCTCGTTTATTTTCCATAGCTAGCCAGCCATCATCTATACAAGCACCTTGCCAGGCTACCTGGTTGAACGTCTGTCAAGCGACTTCGTGCTTGTTTTTTTATTCTCGAGCTTTTCCTACAAGGTTCATGGCCATAGGCACTGACGTAATTTCACATGTTCCAGGGTATAGTAGTAACTTGTTGGGCGATTTCGCTGCCAGGGTGGCGGGCTGTCAGACGAAATTCGCACTCAGTCTTGATGTTGGTCTTAACTAGGCTAGGAGGCAACAAACAATACCAGAAGTGATGTTCAAAACGTCTGATAACAACTTTATCTTCTCTTCTCGTTCGATTTAGAGTCGCCATGTTATGTTTTTTATTCTTGGGGCCAGCCATATTGATACAAGCTTTCGCGCTATTCAACAGAGCTAGCTCCAACAACCAGCAAACACAGACAAGGAAGAAACGCACTTGGTTCGCCGGTGCCAGTATAACGAGGTTCTAATTATTGAGTGTATAATACATAGTACTAAGAATATTGTTATATCCATTTGATAACATATCACACAGTTTGATCACCTAGACGCCCGAATACTCTTTCATGTCTGCATATGTAGCCACGATGAGTTTTGCTTTCTATAGAAATTAGTTAATAAACTACTTCTGAAATACCCATCTTGCAGATATCTTGCCAAGAAGTTAACACTAAGACGGAGACACTAACAACGATGAAGTCAAGGTTGTCTCCGATAATTTAGTAGATGCCATGTTTGCTTATTTACATAGTACACTTGTTTATTATCATTACTTTTCCTTTTCCTTTTCCGTCTTTTCTTATCATACTCTTTTTCGTTATTAATATTTTCCTACTCTGTCGCTTGTTATGGTTGTTCTTACATCAATATCCTGTGGTTTTCCTTCGTCTTTAGTTTTGTTGTGTTTTTTTGGTGATATAGTTAGTTAAGTGAAAGCATACAAGTGCCCTCTAAAGGGCTTACGAGTTTACATGCTTCGTATGTCACCAGCTTCAAGTATCTGGTTTACAGCAAGCCACCACAATGGCTTGTTGATGTAATCAACCCTGTAGTCGTATACTAACAATTTAATGCACCAAACTTACTAATCATCATGATAAAGAAAACTCATTATACTCAACTACTCCATACTCCATATTTGTTGCTATAGCCAAACAATTGCAACACTGACCTGGTCAGACTGAAATGAATGTCGTTATGTTGGCGACAAGAAATATTACAAACTGAACCACTTATTTGATGGATTTATTCGCCCTTTGTAGCTTTTGGTTTGGTGCTAAGTAGTAAAAGCCGTTCAATATATATATTTATCGAACGGCCGGTCATATTCACTAATAGTTGCCACATTTCGTAGCCCAAACTATAGGCTCATCATCACTGTCTATTGTCTTTTTCTCAAACGCTTCAATGCCATGCTAATTTCAAAAACAGCAATGGCATTTCTGTGATTTACTGACTTGTAATTATAAATATGTTTAGTAATGTACCAGCAATGCCAATGGAGGTATAAAGTCCATGGTATGCAACTGGTGAACCCTTGGGGCAGGTGGAGGAGCTCCCTCGGCAATAGGTGTGTATTATAAGATGGAGAGGTAGTACATCATGCCACCAATAGCAGCACAGGTAGATATAGAAACAGAGGGACGGCAGTACTTTAGCATGAGAAATGTAATGGGAAGAAATAGACATAGTATTAGAACGTTTTGATTTAACCATTATCATATCAAAGACCAAAGAAACTATTATTCCTGTATCCTAAGATCATGGTACCAGCAATAATGCTTCTTGAGGTGACGCCGTAATTGAAAAAAACTTGAGGAATAATTATTTATAGCTCTTGATTGTATAAAAGTACATCAAGATTATACTTGGGTCTTCTCCATTTTGTTGTTAGTTGAAGGAACCAAGAGTATCGAGGTACGAGTACTGCAGTAGCTTGTAATAGTCATATAATATATGATATACTTCATCCACGTAGTCTGTTATGTTCGAGGATAGAGAAAGCCCAATGGCAGAGGGCTGATTCAGCGTCACTAGAAATAATAACAAGACTTAATTAAGTCAGTACTATAATGGATTTTTCAGGTGGCCACTACTGCGTCGTCAAAGCTTCCTTGAACCTAACAGATGCAATCGATACTTTAAAGACGTATCTTTTCGATACACAGCAAGGACTAACTGCATGTCCTGATGATCTCTATACACTACCATTATTATATCATATGTAACCCTCATGTTTGGCTTAGGCTAGCAGTCTGCAGGCACCCTTAGAGAGTCAAATGGAAGCAGATGTATCACAGCGGGTTGTTGTTTACTCGCTACACCATGGTGTTGGTAAGCATTAAGATATATCGCAGACTAAGCCCTTGTTCAATTCTCAGAAACAGATACTACTAGCCTATCGGCTTTAGCTTGTGCTGAAAATGCAAATAAGGTGTATATGACTAGCGATGGCATTTAGTCATAATACAACACGGCCTACAGAAGCGTGTCTGAAGAGCACATTTTGATAACTGTCCTCGTTACGAATAGCTTCCTCTATCCGCATGGGCGGGATGTGCCACCTAACACGCCCTTTGTAGGCAATGTCCAGATTACACATATCGTTGCTTAATATGGCCGAACGACCAGCATCCAGTTTGGTGTCACCGATGGAATTGAAGCGGTTTTGCGTACTCCACTTCCTGCTGATATAGGTGAACTTGTGACCTTAACGCATCTGATGATATTAAATATCTGGGATTGTAGTGTATTCTCCAAAAAGGGTGCATGAGTTCCTATATCTTCACTATGATAGGCAGCTTCATTGATCTATCAGATAGTATCCCAGTAAGTCCAAATGATGAAGAGGGAACGGATCAGAAGCGACCAGAGGTGACTCATACTACACATATCCAATAGATCTCAGAAGACATCTGGGAGTTCACTGGGTATGAGTTTAAAATTGTTTAGATAAGGCATCAAATATGGCGTTTTTTAGTATAATGAACAGACTTTACTTTGATTATCAAGTTTAGTGCATGAAATCGTTATAAATCTAAACAGTCAACTCAACGATTCATGACTAAAATTTATTGACTGATTTTTTTTTAGCTAATCTCGATTGTTTGGGAATAAGAGACAAGTCGAAGTAAATTGAAAGGAGACGTCACTCGTCTAATAATGAAGCAATAGGGTGAAAAACATGTTTTACCGAATATGTCGACGATCATTGATTGCAGAGAAGAAGAGACAGTTTGTTTATTGATACGTAGCGCGAAACGAGGGCTACTGCTTGCTTCTTATCTCAATTCTACTGCCATCTCCACTCTCTGATAAGCAGGTTGTAAGGCGGTTGATCAGTTGGAAGCTTCGGGAACAAAGCAGATTCAATCGATTGCAAAAAGATGTCGTATTTGCTTGCCGCAACCCTAGACTGTGGGCATTTTGAGGGTTCAAAACCCTTTCTAATTCGTTTCTTGAATTCAAATTGATTGTGTCACGTCAGAGATTTTACGATGAGAGTCGGCCGTTGTCTCGGTAGTACTAGTAATGGAGCAGGCATATCCTTTCCCTTAACGACCAGTATAAGCAAGAGAAGATTCGTAGTGCCGTTCTTGATGCCATAATCAACGCGCTCTACATGTCGCTATAATTATCGCGATTATGGTCAGCCTTGAAGTATCGACATCGGCGTTACTGTCTACTACAAAAAAAAAGCTCGTCGCCTCGTCACATCAATACCGTTCATTCTAATATCATGGAAGGATATATTATTAGCTATGGACAAAGTTTACAGCGCATGGGGGAACCTTATTGTTAGCATTATACTAACAACAACACTACTAGTACGTAGTACATAGTAGTTTGTCCGGGGAACAAGACGGGTTCCACTATGACTACTAACATAGTGAAGCTTGTCAACACAGACGTTCGCAACGAGGAGCAAGGATAAAACAGGCGGAGGGTGTTTAGTCTCGAAAAACCACCAGGCAAGAGTTTTCCCCTAGCTTAAAAAGAATATGCAAACACGGGTAGATAGTACTAGTCTATATAAATCTTATAGCAATATAGACTCAAGATGCTGAATTTATCATCACTGTATTGAAGCAGCCGTGTGTGTATGTTGTTACATATCAACGCCCTAAAGAAAGTTACATCACTGGGCAACATGGCTCTAGCTTCTTATCAAAATGGAGCTAATGGTTATTGTTAAACGAACAACTAAGTAGTAGGGTTAAGTGACTAAATTACAACCTGGTAACATGAGACCAATCTATGAGTGATAATATTTGACAACAACTAGCCATAGAATTAGCTTCCCGTTACACAAGCAGCAAGCCATGAAAGCCTGCCGCTTGGTTGCTGGGCATTATTTCGGAAAATCTCACGACTTGCGGGTGACAGCAGAGATAAAGAGACAGAGTTGATATAACTACTAGCGTGATTATAGATTCGTAATCTCTAGACTTGAGTGCAAAAGTAAAATCTTGATGACAGCTGTTGGACGGCCTTGGCGTTATGCAGATTGAAACCATACACAGTATTCCTGACAGTGCTAACACGGCATACAAACAGTACGCGATTAAAGCTGTGAAGCTTTCCAGCAAAAGTAAACAACGACCACGCTTAGCCTTTTTTGGCATCGAAACAACAACAATAACACGGCACTTCTACATCTATCTTTTCACGATCTTCATCACTTTACGAGGTTTTCAATTCAAGTGTGGATCTAACGACTGTCTGTCTAGATCTGGCAGCCCGATATTCTTTTTTTTTCTTCCTCGTGGCAACAGCAATTTACTCAGCTCGTTGCCCCCAAAGGTCAAAAAAACCCATCATCTGCAGCAGCCCAGCAACAGGTCCAGCTGGATCTTAATCAGCTTTTCTCTCCCGCGCTTTATCTAAGCGTTCCATTCCTGAGCATAACTAGTCAAAATCCCGCGTCTTTCGTTTACGGCTCTGTTTTGCATTGACTAAATAAAGCCTTCGGCTGCCGTAGCCTCGCCTTGCTTCTCTCTTTATTCTATCAGCCTCGCACTCCGATTTTCAACGATGACGTCCCCCCCTCGTCGCCGCTCAGCGCGCCTGGCAAGTGCTTCTAAGGTATGTCGATATTGTCATCATAATAATCATCGCTTGTTGTCTTTCTAGTCCTAGGCTCGGTTCCTGCCCCACAGAGCGACTGCGCTAGATTGTAGGCCACATATTCGCTGACCACATCTTCCACCCATCTCTAGCCAAGACCTGCTCCGCCTACGGCAACCTTGACTGCCGTCTCTGAGCAAGATGAAGCACCCTCTAGTCCGTGTCTACCCCGACCTATCGCCCGGGAGCCGCAGACATCGCCAATCTCACACATGAAGCACCATCCGTCCACACCAAACACAGGCATCGCGAAGCTACCTGCATCCGAGATGCACCCGAGCAAGATCCACCGCCCCAGCATCCAGCCATCATCAGCCATGAAGCACGGTTTCCGCGATCTCAATCCTACATCGCGCTCTGAGAAGCTGCTTGCCGCTGCCCAGGCGACCCCAACCAAGCCGCGCGATACTCCCATCAAGAGCAAGAACTCTATGATGCCCTCGTCGCCCTTCACTTTTAGTGTCAAGCACCCAGCCATGGATAAAGGACTGAGCTCCGGAGCGCTGAAAATTATGGATGATCTACGCGAGGAAGCAGCCCAGATCAAGGCTCAGCTTGTCGCCGACCGTGAACGCGAAAAGGCAGATGCGGCTGTTGATCGTAAAATTGCCCAACCAAAAGGCAAAGGAACTCGCTACAGCGCTGCTCACATTGCCCAGTTCAAGAAGATGGATTCTATCGAGAACCACCCTTCAGCCTTCCGCTCTGATCTGAACCGCTTCACGCCTGTCAAGGGCCTAAAGCGTAAACCATCTAAAGCTGAGCTCGATGACATATCTGAGTCCACTGTCCGCTCAGGGCTCAAGCGTTCACCCTCAAAGGCCAACATTACCGAGGAATGTACTATTCCTAGCTCGCCTAGCAAGATCCCTAACTTCAGTAACTCCCGTTTGGGTATCTCGGGCGTGAAGCGCTTCAGACAAAACATGGAAGATGACGCCGCCACTACTCGTCCCGTGTCATGCGACGCAAGTTCAATTCCGCGACCAACTACAGCGACTGAGGACTCACCTTCGAAGCCAAAACCTAACTTTGCTGCTACTTTCGGAACACCATCCAAGTCTAGTATTGCACGCCCAACAATGGATTCGCCATATAACATCAAATTGATTAAATCCCCATCGAAAACTGAGCTGGTGTCCAAGGTCCAGGAGACCCCCAAGCCCATGCCTAGTTTCAGCGAATTGGTGGCTACCAAACCTTCCGACACCCTATCCAAAACCGCTACTCGCTTTGAGAAGCTTAAATCAATCCTTAAAAAGACATCTACCACCGACAAGACTACTAGTGCTTTGCCAGTTTCTGCTTCTCTGACCAAGACACCGACCTCGATCAGAACTTCAGACAATATGCTATCTGCTAGTCGAGGTCTAACTACACCCAGCCACAAACTTGCCAAGCACAGCGTCAACACACCTCAAGTAACGACGGTAACCCCAACTAGCCATATCTCGCCTTCTTTTAACAAATCTGCTATGAAGCGAGTACGCATGTTTGCGCCTACTGATGCGTTACCATCCGTCAACGCTGTCATGTCCAAAGCCAAGACCGCGTTAGAAGTCAAATACCCTGATCTGAGTAAGTTTAGTGGACTTGCTGAAGACGAAGAAATGGCCGATATCATTGAGCCAAAGCCCGCCGCTGTTCCTGGAACCTTTACATTTCGTACCGACAAGACTATCGATTTTGGCGTTTCCAAGCCATTTGGCTCTAGTGTTGGCCAGGCCAGTATCCGCCAGGTTCGTCAGTCTGTATTTGGAGCTATACCTGGTGGTTTCCCCAAGCCTATCAACGAAGAGGATGTGTCCCGGGACCTCTCTGCTACCGCCATAGTGTCGGGCGAGCCTTCTAGTGACAAGGAAAACGCCGCTTCAAGACCGGCCAGTAGTGATGGGAAATTACAGGGCATCTCGCACGGCATCGGCAACAAGAAGCGCCTCCGGGCCTCGACTGATGAAGATGATGCTCGTGAGGCTGAAGATCGTGCCAGCAAGAAGCGCCGCAATGAGGATGTTCCTCAGGGAATCACAGTCTCTACTACGCGCCCAACTACGACACCCACTCCTAAACTCTTTACCAACAGCGTCAGACCCAAAACGCCGTCGACATCGGCATCGGCTGTGAGAACCATGGCTGCGTCTCGATCCCAGGCCAACAAAACCCCCGCGAGAACTCCAAGCAAGACTCCTGGATATGCTACTGCCACTTCGGCTGTCAAGAACAAGGAGGCCCTCACCCGCAAGATCAAGCAACCGGTACGTCCCACAGACAAGCTTAAGGCTGCTACTGTGGCGGCTGCTGCTAAGTCAGCAGCCCCTCCCAAACCGACATCAACTAGACAGGCTGGCGCACCTACGCCATCGCGTATTGTTGCGCCGACTACTACAGCGTCTCGCCTGGCTGCTACTCCTGGCCGATTCAAGACGCTCAACAGCACAGGAAAAGCTAGTTTCTCAGGTATCACCACTGCTTCCCCATCCCAGCCACCTGTTCGGGCTACTGCCTCGATCAGCGCCTCGCGTCTTGCTGCGCTTGCTACTCCCAAGCGGAGATGATGTGCTGCCTGGCTACATTCGGGGTCTACGGATCTACACAATTATACAAAATGACGAACTCATGTGCTAGATCGACTGTGTTTTGATAGTTGTTCTCGAACGCTGAGATACGCTTCCTTCTCTGCACATATACGATTGGTTCTTGAACCTGCTATCACTAGACTTAAATAGGTTGTTTTCCTACATCTCGTCGATTTCTACATCACCTTCTATCGGAGGCTAGGACCCTACATTTTGCTTTTCTCTTCTTTTACATTGCTCCTTTGAAGCCAAGCGTGCACAAAGACATGGTCAGTCTTAGCCCTGGGTTTAGAGTTACACACGGGTAAGCTACCACATAGTAGACGGGATAGCCCGTCCTTGTTTTTCTTTTCTTGCTCAACATCGTCATTCTCCTTCTACACATAAACGTACACTAATGACAATAGTTGGCTCCAATTTTGGGTTCTTATTTCTTTTGCTTTTCACAGTCTGCATATTTATTTCTTCTCCAAGATAGTATCCCAGATCGTATTTTGAGACAGGTGATGGTGGATAAAACTTAGGCCGGAATGGGGGTTTGATTTTTTTTTTGTTGCTGTATCGCAAGAGAGGTTCTTCTTTTTCTTCTATCTAGCTCTTTAGGGGTGTTTTGTTATGGGTACTTTTTCTTATTTTCCGCGTTCTTTTCTTTTTATGTTGTTGTTAAAGGTAAACATACATGTTGCACTTGCCCATCGATTTTCATGATAAGATGAACATGTATATGTCTATGTATGTGTGTATGTACGTACGTATGTATGTATGTAATTCAAGATGCTATATATTTCCCTTAACCTGTTGATATTGAACCTTTGATAATGAAAGTAAAAGAAATAGTATATGTAAAAGTAATGTTCCAGACTTTTGTCGGTGAGGAAGTCATAATGATACGTTACGAAAAAAAAAAGTTGACAAAAAAAAAAGAACAAGATGAAAAGAAGAAGAAACAAAATATGAAGGATATGTGTAATATACAAAGAATAGAAAAAGAACAAAAAAAGTCCCCTCACTCTGTCGACTTAGCAAATGGCAACTACCCCTAACTCGTCCTTGGCCATATGCCAAAAGTTATGACACCAATACCGATCACCCGACGGCACAGCGTTCTTGGTGGCATACTCAATCTCGGTATTAACCAACTTGACCGCCTCCTCGATCCTATTATACTGTAACAACACCTTGAGCACGCTAGCTTGACAGCCCATGGATAAGCGGCCGTGCGGCCATAGACGGCGGAATAGCTGGCAGTATTCCATGGTCAGGCGCTCCTCACCGAGCCGCGCGTAGCCGGAGATCACGCGTTCCCAAAAGACAGGGTCGAGTAGGCCACGCCGTAGGTTCCAGCGCGTCAGTAGGGCGTCGATAGCTGCGATGTCGCCGTATGCAAAGTAGTGGTCAATGAGGATAGTGCAGATGTATTCGCGCGGGTAAATACCACGTGCGGCCATGTGTTCGAGGATAGTTTCGGCGGCGGCGCGGATGTGTGCAAGGTTAGAATGGCGCGCGGGCTCTTGCTGTCTCTGTCCCTGTGGCTGTTGTTCGCGCTGTTGCGGTCGATCGGAGACTGGCAAGTCAGGTACATCTATCGTTGCTGTGGCGACAGGATCTCTAGAGGTTGCTGCCGTGAAAGGAAATGGTAGCTGAGAGTAATCCTCAGCCGACTCGAAGTTTCCGCTGTCATGAGTATCGCGCCGGGCTGTGTTCAAGACAATATGTAGCATCTTGGCATATGTTGCCAGTCGCGCCGTCATGTCTGGCGTATCTGACGAGTCGAACATGTTGAGTACGTCCTCGACGCGGGTCTTGATCTGCGACACGTCGCCGTTGACGGCATCATTCAGGTGGAATTCGATTAGGTGCGTGCAAGTGATGATGTCGGGCTGCAGACCGGCCTGAGATATGGCGTCGAGTACCGTGCGCGCCTCAGCCTCAAGGTTGTTACGTAGTAGGCCGCCAAGTAGGATGTTGTAGGTGGATAGGTTGGGTTCGATGGAACGCTCGGAGGCCCAGGCGAGAATTCGTCGCGCACCCTCGACATCGCGCCGGAGAAGGAGCGTAGAGAGCACCGGGTTCACGTTGTTTATGGTAGGTGCTGGGCTGATATAAACTGGTGGTAACGACGTCTTTGGGCTATTGTTGGCGCTTTTCTTGGAAGCAGTGGAAACGGCATTAGCATTGGCATCGACGGCGGCGGCGGCGGCGGCGGCAGCAGCAGTGCTTTTGCGGTGCTTAGCGTCCATGCCAAATAGGAGCTCAACAGCTTCCCGGGGAGAGCCTAACTTTCCCAAGCCTGAGATACACGACGCCCAGAAGATATCGTCAACGGGGGTATTACGCTGACTGAGAATAGCCCACAAGGCCTTGATTTTAGTCTTCTCGCGGGCCTGTTGCCAGCCACTTACCATGGCCGTATACGTATCTGAGTCTATAGGCATGTTGAAGCTCGCCATGGTATTAAGCACTAAATCTACAGCAGCACCGCGGTTGAAGCAGCAAAAGGCATACACAAAGAAATTGAACATGTCGCGCTGATTCCGCAATTCTTCGTTAGTTACGGCGCTACCAAGGATGCACGCTTGCGGGAACTCGCGGAACAGGCGCTCGATGCGTTGTACGTCACGCCGACGGATGTGCAGAGATAGCTGCGTGTGGAACGACTTGAGAATGTCGATCAGCGTGTACTGATTAGCATCGTTGTGTGTGTTGACCGACGCTAACTTCTTGAGCTGGGCTAGTAGGTTTGGGTGCTCTGCAAAGACTGTGGCGACATTAGCGTCTTCAATTCGCATGCCCGTCACGACCTTATCAAGGAAGAGCCGCACCACCATGAAGTGGAAACGGAAGGCCTCTGACGTGCGCCAGCGCATTGAAAAGATAAAGTACCACGTCATCAGTGTCGGCGGCAGAAGCTTCAGGCTCGTACGGTTGTGCCATGGTAGCAACCGCTGGATAGCCTCTTCGAGACTGACGCCGCTGGCATGCAGGATGCCAAATCTAGACTCTGTAACCTTGGGGAACTCGAGGAACTGGGTGGTGTCAGGCACGGCGGCCAGCGCCGGCTTAGTAAAGACGAGTTTCCAAAAGGCATCCTGGTCGCTTGTAATTGCGTCGATGATTGTCTTGGAATTGTACAGCACCGGGTTCTGGACCTGGTCATGCAGCACCTCGAGGAAGAGCTCGGCCTGCTTTAGAGCAATCTTGAATAAGACGTCCATGCTCTGGGCCTTGTTGAAGAGTAGTTGCATCTGATAGATGCTAGTCAGCGACGGGATATCGGTGAGATTCATGGGATCCCGTTCTTTGGCAGCAATTAAGTTATTTAGTAGCGTCGTTATGAAGTTATAGACGGCTGGAAACTGGCGCACGCTGGCATCTAACGGGCATATATTACGTTCAGCCCACTTGAAGCTGTCCAGTGGAGACATCTCATCGATTCGTGAATCGTAGACCTTAAGCCGTGCCAGTGCCAAGTCCAGCTGTTTTTGCTGTGACAGCTTGTTATGACTGACAGAGCTTGAGTCGTCAAGATACGGCCACGTCTTGGGCTCCTTCCACTCGCGCGACTTTTGGGGACCGTTCTGGTATCTGTGAGAATTTTTGTGACCGTTGTTGGTGTTTTTGCTCTTTCCAGACTGAAAATGTTGTTCCGGTTGTTGGAGCAACAGTTCTTTCAAGTCCTGCTGCTGGTGTTTCAGGTGAACAGATTGGCCGCTTTCTCTCCTGCCTCCACCACTGCCTCCTTCGCGTCTACTGCCATTACGGGTGGCACTGCTAGCTTGCTGGCTCGGCCATGTATTGTGACGGTTCTGCTGTTGGTGATGATGTTTCTGGCTATTGACTTGATGTTGTTGCTGCTGCAGTGAATTCAATGCCGCCGAAGTCGACGCTGGG
The DNA here is from genome assembly GCA_001640655.1 of Endoconidiophora laricicola. Taxonomy (NCBI): domain Eukaryota; kingdom Fungi; phylum Ascomycota; class Sordariomycetes; order Microascales; family Ceratocystidaceae; genus Endoconidiophora; species Endoconidiophora laricicola. Next base: position 705 of record LXGT01000288.1, on the reverse strand, counting down.
CAGACTGACTGCGACACAGAGGATCGTGAGATCTGGGGTTGGAGTTGACGGTGCGGAGCTAGCAAGAGGTGCTGGCCCTGAAGTGATTTAGCTAGCGCGCATCCCGGGCTGAGGCGTCGCATCATAGTAAATTTAAATAGTAGTAGTAGAAGCCAATGTTAATGCAGGTCGCTGATGGCCATAGTATCTTTAATTAGAGAAAAACGAGAAACAGAGAAATCAATGAGTCTCTCTAGCTTCGTTTTCTCTAGGAGATCCCGATGATGAATGTATGCAAGATTGCTGCGGTACAATGATGGCGGATGAATTTCTGAGCATATTTAAGGCTACGACTAACCCTTTATTTTTAAAAGAAGCTCAGGTAGGTCCTGCCTGCTGGATATTAGAATATCCCCGCATTATGTAATTTAGAACACCTTCCCTGTCTTATCTATCTGCTTTCCCCACTAGATTATATGTTTATCCTTATGCATCTCCACACTATCAGCCACTAACTAATAACTCTAGCATTCTCTTTTTCTCTCCCCACAGTTCAGCGTCTTCTTTCCTCTCCCTTTTCATTTGATGATGATGATGATGATTTTATATATTATACTGCCTTTGCGCGGATCCGCGTCCGCATTAGGCAGTCTGAGATCTAAGAAGACTAAGTACATTTGAGAGATGTTGACAAGGCGCCTTATCTGGCCCAGTGAACAGAACCCT
>LXGT01000287.1:0-38822 GCA_001640655.1 Endoconidiophora laricicola | reverse complement strand
CGTCACTGGTGGCAAAGACAAAACCGACAACGCCCGCACCTCGCCAGACCTCTCGCCATGCCCAAGGTATGGGAATGTCCAGTGAGGGACACGGGTAGAAAACAGGCACAAGCCGTACTCTCGAGCATATCGGGACATGGAGACTTTGCCGACTATCACCGTCGCTTCAAACAAAACGATGTAGAACTGGCCTGCTCCCTTTGCTCTGCTGAGAAGGCACCGGGGCACATATGGACTTTCTTGGGAAATCCAAACAGGATTCTTCCGCAGTCCTTTGCCAACAATGCTATATCTACAAGAGGTGTCAAGTGGTTAGTAGAGAAGCTTAAAACAGTTAACTCTTTTATCCTAGATCGCACCAGACAACGCCCTACGCCAGCAGCGCCATAGGACACAATATAAGAGGATGAGGGTGAAGTACTCTCGTGCGGGAGTGTGGGAGTTTGTCTAATTGAGGCGGGACTATATGTAGGGTTTAGAGAAGGATGTCTGTTAAATATGATTTTCACTGTTCTGGGAACTCGGACTGATCGCCGGACACTGCCGGTGCTACTTTGCGAAGCATACTAACGTTATTACTGGCCTCCTGCTCCCAGGTTTTTGTTCAATGGGACAGACAAGGCGCCTTGATAACATCTCTCGAATGTACTCGGTCTTCTCAGATCTCAGACTGCATAATGCCGCGCAGAGGCAGAATGATATATAACATCAATCAAGCACCCATAATTACAAGAACGCTGTAAACTTCTCCATCCCATCCTTGAAGGTTCATGAGAACTGGATGCACCACGAGGTTGAACTAGAAGTTGATTGAGATAGCGATCACCGCCCACATTTATCTCTTGTCTAGTTAGGTGGAACATAAAAAGGATAATGAAATCGAAGAAATAAGGATATAACTTGAAAGTGTAGAGTATAAATACAGATTTGAACTTAATTTCTTAAAGAAATATTAGAGGCAAGTGGATTGGAAATAAATATATCTTGCGAAGAACATCGTCGCGCCTAAGATACCATACTAGATGACAATACATACTTCGCAGGTTTTAAACTTTATAAGACAACAGCACGCCGAGGGCATGAATTGCTGATACGGGAAACCGAGAAAAGACACATCTGCAAAACAACATATGATCAAAAACAACTAAAGGATGTTTTCAAGGTTTAGTATATCAAGCCAGCAACAAACTGTATAATCACGGCATACTTGACTTTGTCACAGAGCAAACTGCGACTAAGTAACTTCATTTCTAGCGGACAGACAAGGCACACTGTCGCTGCAATGGAACAACACATTTGCTAGGACGGTGGGAGATGTTGTCTTCTGCATTGTGTTCTAGGTGTCCCCATTACTGCACATGCTTGACAACTGACCGATTTAATGATAAACAAATATAGGTCTGCTGGGGTATATACATAGTGGCTTGACCAGGCCAATTTGTGGAAACTTTTATCACTAGTAAGGATGTAGACAAACGAGATCCAGTGACTTTTCTCTAACTAGAGAGGCATTGAAATCTTCTCCCTAGAATTTAACAGTTATCTAAATTGGTTGTTATTGCTGAGAAATGAAGAGGCTGATAGGCTCGCTAAGCTTGGGTATACCGCAACTAAATGACTGGTGCCTGATTTACTATGTCACTCGCATAGAAAGGCTGAGCTCAACACTAAATTCAAGGTTCGACTTGCAGAAATACACCTGACAAAACAAATGAAGACTTACCTCAATGTATGTATACAGTGGAGTGAATGGACTGAAAGCACCGTTCCTTAACGGGCCGGATTCTCACCGCAAGATCCAGGCGCTGTGACTTCGTAGAATGATACGTTTGTTTTCAAGCTGTTGAAAACCTCCTACGAGTGCTCCTTCTACGGCCTCTAAAGAACTATTCTACTACTAGACTTGCCCTACTAATGAGCAAAATCTACATCTAAGTTCGCCAAGAATTTACTTTAGATTAACAGTTCCTGGACGTAGCTTGGAGTTAGGTAGCGGTATAGCCATCGACGAAGGCGAAGAGCAGGTATGCGGAAGATGGAGCAGAGATACTTGAATGATAGCATTGCAATATAATTTTTGCTTTCGTCTACTGCTTTGTATATACTACTGAGTGTATGTTTTCCATGCTTACATTCCGTCTTTTTGTAGTGGTTTGTTTACTGACAAACTTTGTGGGGTTTGTTCTGTTTTCCTGCTTGTTTCTCACTCCATGCTTATATACAATGTGGGCTCTTACTAGGTAATCATTTGCTAGATAACTGGCGCTGTTCCTGAAGCTGGAATGTTTATAGCACTTAATACGAAAGCAGTAAGAATAACATCAGAAACAGTAACAATAACATCAGAAACAGTAACAATAACATCAGAAACAGTAACCATAACAGCCTGAGTGCCTAATGAGGAACTTAGACAGTGAAGAGGCAGAATAATAAACGAACCATCATCAACAACAGCCTATTTGTTTCCTTTTCCAGTACATATTTCTTTCTGTGTTACGAACTTCAAATGGGAGCCAACAGGGCCTCGAAAGGTCACTCTCGCTCTATAAAGGCGTTTCGTTGCTATATGAGTTAAGTGAGGTCGGCGGTTATGTATGCGGACATTTGTGCCAGCTAAGAGACCTAAGTCTAGTATACTTTGAGGACAAGCTTTACCAGATGGTTTCATACTTGAAAAAGTGACAATTATCTACTAAGAAGATGCGTATTGGAAAGCTGTTTTCTACATGTATATTAAGAGTACTGTATGTTTCAATCTGTAGTTTGAACAATGCAGTCATCAAGGTCCCTTTGTATGACTTTCTTAAGGTTTATAGTGCTATTCCCGACACTGAACATTGTATTTTCATCTATATACAACTACAAACGGAGAGAAAAGGTCACATCGCGCTAAGTTTGCTCAGCTTAGCGCCAACAAGGAGAAGTTAGTCGGTTGTACGCTATCTTTTTTATAAATTTAATCCACAATATGCTCATTTATTTATATGCACAATGGCTAGAAATATTAATTCCATGCCATGACCCATCATATCTTCGCTGTTGCTTTTATGGATCCTGACAAGCTTCATCCTGTGCGCTACTTAGGCGCATAGCTGAAGCAGAAAACCACAATGATAATCTCTATTTACTATTTGGTGCTTTGATCAAACATCCCTGCCTCGTCAATTATTTTCAGTAGTCCTTTTATTTGTCTTTTATTTGAATAACAAATAGTAAGAAATGGTATTTCTATAATAATTAATTCTATTTTATCATTCCCAAACCTAAGAAGGCAAAGATCTACTTCCTTCCTTTCCATGCTCAATACATAGTAAGATTTTTTGTTGACAATAAATTACCGTTCGTTATAGGTAAAACTCTTTCATGATGGGTCATGTGATAAGGGCAATAACCGCATGACCATTTCACAAAGGGTTTACAAAGTATATGTTTGGAGTCAAGAAAAATCGGAGATAATCCAGCATGCATGATGAAATGACATAGTGCTAAAAGTTGCATACAGTTAATAAAAAGGTCTTGTAGCTCAAAAATGAAGCATAATATGTCAGAAAAATACTCCCGAAATATATCAAGGTTCACTATTGATGTCAATCGCCTTATGAAGTGTCTTGCAATGCATTATGCTTCAAACTTGATCTCAATCTTTGCACTAGCGCTCAGATTTCCTTGGGAGAATCTGCCAAGTCGTCTAGTTCAGAATTTAATTGTATTCCTTTCCTTCTTCACCCCCTATCAATAATTTTTTTGGCTAGAATCGCATAGAAGTAATAGGTTTGGAGCTCAAAACAAAAGCTGCGAATAGTTAGAAAAATATTTTTAAGACTTTTTATGCCAAAAGAAAATAAACAGTAATAGTATGAGCTGACTATATATCTTGTAGAAAGTATATAGTAACTTCCTTAGAGCCCTGTGTTGCCTAATATATTATTTCATCAATTGTACTGTAATGAACTATATTATAGGCAACATAATTATCTCATTACATAATAAAATAAGGGCTGGTGGTGTAAGCTTTTTGGACTTATTTGTGACTGATGCTGATGCCTAAGTACATTATGTTAGTTGACGTGTAGTTATGAGACTTTCAGTGATACTTGCCATGCCTAGTATAAAATCATCCAATCTTAATGAAACTGTCTGATACTAGTGATGCTTGATGGAATTTTCCAATTCTAGTGATAAAAACCGTCTAATCTTAATATCAATGGATATTGTCCAATACTAGTGATTAAAACTGTCTAATATTAATAAAAAATTTCCAATACTATTGATGAGATTCATCAAAGCTTGATACAAAACATCTATTCATGATACCTGCTATGCCTACTAATGATACCAACTACCCAACTCACAATATGTAGCACTATGTTGACCAAATTCATTGATAAGTATGGAAAATAGTACTAGTATTGATAAACAACTTATTTTAGGCAATCAAACCTAATATAGTAAGCATTTTAGCCATATTTGTGACTCATGCCTATGTCTAATGTTAGTTAATATGTAGTTATGAGGGTTTCAATGTTTCGTGATACTTACCATGCCTAGTCAAAACCATCTGATCGTCCCTAATAATAGAACCTCATGTTAGTCTTACTTGACCCACTAAAAATATTATTCAAGTATTTGAAATGATAGAAATGATAGAAATAAGGATATGTTAGTATGATGTTGCCCTAAGCCACAATGCTGCCCTAAATCATAAACCTAACCTAAAATTCATACACTACTTTCCAGTTTTGTATTACTCCAGTGAGGCATATAGTCAGAGCAACAGCTATTATATCAGCTACAATCTCGGCTAAGAATTGTGCTTCTTTTTTATCTATTTTTTTGTTTGGCTACAACTGTAACTCTCTTTTGCCAGTTGGAGGGCTTCCACAAAACCAGACACGTTCGTTGCATTGCCTGAACGAAAAAGCCGCGCACAGGGCGTGCTGCAATTAACCCTAAGCGTACTAGCAAAAGTCTAACAATCTGTTGACAGGGAATTTTCTGGGTATTTATACTAACCCTGCCATTCGGCGCTTAGCAGGTCATTCATTATCTTACGAATTAATTCGTGGCGACATTCATGATTGTAAAAGAAACATTCGATTGATACTATTCAAATTACTACTGATAGAAAACATAAAAAAACAAAAACCATACATCCAATAAAAATGGAAAGAAAAAATGCATAAGCTTTTACGAGTATAGAGTATATGCCACAGAAAGCAGAGTATATAACAATTTAGATGTAATCTTGAGTAAACAATATTGGTGACATACGCTCAAGGTTCAGTAACAAATGTTTTGTATCATGAGCAAGCTAGTATAGCAAACGATCATATTGTTTGTGGGGGTTCTTTTTTTTTTCACATTTTCAGATAAGATAATAAACGGCAACCCGGCAAACCTATTCACGGTTTTGAAGGTCATATTAAGGCATTTCCATGTGCCGTAGCACCTGGCATTTTGTGAGGATAAAGACATGAGTGGTTAAAAATAGCGGTAAAGCGAGAGATTGAAGGAGACGTGAGGTTCATACAAACTTTACTGATACTCGTCTCCATGGCCAGGCACGGCTTTGTATATAGGTGAAGCAGATGCTGCATAACCGCGAACGGAACTAACGACAAGAGATGCTATCCAGTTCGTACTGGACGGGATAGATCTCAAAGAACGGGCTTGTGCCATTGAGTTTTTCTGCGAGTTCATACGTAGCCGACAAACTAGATAATCGGATATGTTCGACACAGGACTAGTAGATAGATTCGACTCCTTTTGGAGGAAACCCATGGAACTGGATACACCGGCAGAACTAGCTGAATTAGTCGCAATGACCGGGTCAATAGCATCGGTGGTGTCCGGTAAAGCAGCCATACCAGCAGTATTGCCAGGACTTCTGCCAATCTCAGTAAATTGACTAGTACTGCTATCCGGAACCCCAACGAGGGCCTTGAGAAGAGCGTCGTCTTCAGGCGTTGGACAGTTATGGCCAGAACTAGGGTTCAAACTGAGATGAGAGCCGACGATCAGAACGTCAGGCTCGGCAAGACGTCTGCAGTACTGAGTAGTCAAGGGACCGATAGTCTCGGTAGCCATGCCAGTGACTGGACGGGAGCCGTCGATATGAAAAGCATTGGCAGGGTTGAGCGAGCGGGTAACAACTAGACTAGCAACAGAATGCTCCGAAATCAGACCCGCTGTATAGGTGTCCTTGGCTTCCTCCTGCATCTGGCATAGAACATCAATCCACATATACTTGATGCCAAGACCTATGGAAGTCTTGATGGCGTCCTGGAAGAGGACTGGCAGTGAATCCCAAGGGATTTCCTGTTGGTTGCGGTCTAAAGTACGCCTAGTAGTGTACGTAGAATGCTTGTCCATATCCCCAAGGCAGTAACAGAGGGATAAATAGTTGCCACGATTCCCTCGTAGCGTCTCGACAATGCGCACAGCTAGACCATTGTCTGGGCCCCAATCACCCTTGAGACGGCTAATCTCGACAAGGCGCCTTGGGAAAAAACTAGAGTTGATATCTTTGCACTTGGGTTGGATACAAGAGCATGGCTGCGTCCAAGGCAAGATTGGTGATTGGTACATAGGATGACTGAAGTGATACTTCATGCGAGGCCTGTCCATCGAAGCGCCACGAGGGGCAAGAACGTACTTCGTGTAGGGCGATGCGTTGTCAGTCTGGAGTAGCAACAGTGAGCGATGGAGGGTACGACGTTGGCTTTGCCATACCAGGAACTCTGGAGTATCAGCCTTAGCCTCATCATACTGTTTTGGGCCCTGCTCGGCTAGTTGCCTGGAATTGGCGATCTGGCCCAGTGAGGGTATAGTGGATGGCGTGATGGGAGAACACAAGTTACAGGGTTGTTGTGTGTTGCCGACATGGCACATGGTGAAGGGAACATCTTCGAAGAACTGTATATTCTCAAGAGAAACCTCGTCTCCTTCGATTGGACCGGAAGCGGCGGCAGGACGAGTGCTTTCTATGTTTTGCGCATTTTTGTGAACGGCACAGAGTGTCGTTTTCTTGGACGGCGTGTAAACTGTGTTGTTGAGGAGGTTGGAGAATCGATAAGGCTCTGATTGGTGGGCTAATAAGCAAGATGGATTCTCGCAATCAGTCTGCTTGAGTGATTGATAGGCAGCCATGTATGTGATAAGAGAAAATAGATACAAGGCCCCCCCCCCCTTTCTCCCCGGATAGGCGTACCCGATCGTGTAAGTGAATTTAATAAGAAAACAGCAACCTGTAAGTACAAGTGGAAGCGAGCGTGACACAAGACGTAATATATAAAGATCTGGAAAAAGATAAAGAAGCAGACATGCTAGTTTCACAGGAAGGCGGGTTTGTGTCTCAGAAAATGACGCTCTCAGGCGTGTAAGTGCGTGGTGGTGAGAGAAGAAGAAAAAGAAAAAAAAAAAAGGCTGACGACTGTAGTAGTTTCTGTGCAGGGTATGACAAGACAATAATAGCCTCTTCGAGTTAAAGAACACAGTTTTCTAGACGGCTCGTGTTAGTTTTAATCCAAAAGTCTTAGTAACGGAAAACAATATTTAGTAATGAAAGAGTTGCAATACGCTCAGAGGCTGCACTAAATGTAGTATCGGAGCGTCACTAGTAATGACTCCCAGAATCAACAAGCAACGAGGATATAGGTTTAGTGGGTTGCCTTCGTGGCGTAATGTAGTTTAGTTAGGTTGGCTTACTGCAAATTACGGTAGTGATGTGCGTAGGATAATGGTGTGCCCGGCAGTGGAGAGCTGCACAGACACTTTTCTGCAAGATGCACAATATCAGGGTTATAAGATCTGCCCCAAGACCCGCGGTCCAAGCCCACGGAGCGGTAAGCTATGACGTAGCGAGGGGCGACCGAAAGGCAGCAATAAGGGATGCGGATTCCTTTCTTAATATATGTATATCTATTTTTTTTTAATCTTTTCTTTGTATGTTGTAATATTGCCTCTACTGTGTGTAGTTATTTCGGCGAGAATGGTAAGACAATAGCATTTTGTTTGGTGAGGTGAAATCAAGCGTATAACAAATGGAACAGATTGGCTTTTCAGCGCAACACAGGAGGCACCGAATCAACTGGTAGGGCGGTTTTCGAGCGAGGCAAAAGGTAACGGTCTGATGTCGGCAACGTATTTGGACAGAATGATGACGGAATGACAGGCAAGGACGATGGTACAATACGCTGCTGGGAAGGCCAAGTATACAAGCATTTCAGCAATCGAAAAAAAAAAAAAAGAAAAGAAAAAAAACCACAATATAGGGCGGAAGCTACAGCGAAGCAGCTTCTGTATAAACCACGAATGAGCTGATGAGACGCTAGTCTACTGGCTTGACGGATGTTGTATAGGAAAAGCGTGAAGCGGGCTGGAAGATATGCCGGCAATGAAAAGAAGTAATGATTATACTGGAAGCGAGGGTGGGATTGGATCGATAATAGAGAGATAGAGGGAGCTAATCTGTTGATCGATAGCTAGGTATAATAAGCGAGCAGAGAACAACGGTCGTGATTACTCGGGAATCAAGTCCACGATGCCGAACAAACAAAATGAAGTAAGAATAGATGACGGAGGGAAAGGAGTACACAAACGGAGTCGTTAAGACTGCGAGAATTTGCAAAGAGTGGAAGAAGAAGACAACAATATAGGATTATCAAAGTACAGTAGGGCAAGTGTTAGCTAGAAATAGAATCAGAAGAGAGAAGAGAGAGATATAGAAAGGAAACGAAGAGAGGGTTAAGTTAAGATATACAGACGGGAAAAATGAGTACACGAGAATAAACAAGAGTATGAGGGTGATATATCATTACTAATTTCCAGTTTACCTTGGCTAGTTGTTGTCCGACATAACAGCTCGTTGTTTCAGTTCGTTGTTATTCTTTTATTTGATCACGTAGCATTGTAGTTAGATGTTAAATGTACACACGCACACACACACGCATACACACTCTCTCTCCTCTCGTTGTTCGAAGACAGAATCCTAGTATAAGAAACAAGAGTCCTTCCTGCTTGATCAAGCTGACGTTAAAGTGGAAATACAGTGGTATAGAAATTTTACATGCCTGGAGGACAAATAACTCACCGGACAGGGTTCAAGAAGAGGCAAAAGAGATACTACATCTACCAAGTCTCATTCGATCTAGCTAGCAGACACGCACACACTTTGGAGTTGTTAATGTGACGGCTTAGCGGATTGGGAGTTCCGGGACATGGGGAAGATACGGATGAACTAGCTAGAGCGACACGCAGAGAGTTTCTAGGTTCACTCCTAGAACCCGTCTCATATCCTGGCCTTGTTTTCTCTATTTTGTCTGGCGTCTTCTCGACTCTGCTAGTCCACTAGGCTGGTGGTCATTACTTTAGGCCATTAACCGAAGTGAAGGCGGCGGAGTGGCAGGCCAATTTTGCAAACAATGATTCCGTTGGCTAGATATGGAGGTGCCCGTAGTGGGGATGGTTCTGTTATAGATACCTTGTATGTAATTTGTTGTAGTCTTACTTTTCTTTGATTTTCTCTTTCTCTTTCTTACTTATGAGCCAACAACATCCTTGGCGTCAAGTCTTGCCTAAACACATGTAGACAACAGTAGAAATGTGATGCTACGAAAGCGATGATGGTAGGATAGACAAGGAATAAAAGAGGCAGAGGCCGTCTTCTCATTTCACCAGTGTAAGGCTTAACGGCTAACACGCAGGTCATCTCTAACATTATGCAAAAGAAGCATGCAATAAAACGAAACGGCCGTAACATCCCTCAAGGATGCACTATGTACTACTAATAGTCTCAAGACATTAAGCTAGAGGTCATCTGGCTTGCAAGCCTGCGCGTTGTTGGGCCATGTATGCCGTTTATATATTTATTTATAGTAGAAGAGGCGTCTGCCTAGTTAAGCGACATCTCATTGGATTTATGGATTACTCCTGGTTACTATCTTTGTTTGGGCAGTCATATTTGAGAGCACTCTATGGCCTCATTCTCATACTAGTATGTCACACCTAAAAGTTGTGTTATATTGACTGTCACTCTCAGACTTACATGAGCAGCAAACTCTCGTTCATTTCTAAGCAGATCCTTGAAATTTACATTAGCTTTACGTCTGATATTTAAGACCTTAAGAACATATGTTTTCCTCGAGATATACCACCGTGACAATGTCGTCAAGCGTTTATATAGTTATGAGTTATCTACTGATAATATATATATATATATATATATAAGTTTGTATGATTTTAACAGGATCTTATAAGTAGCCTGTTATACGAATAAGAATAGTAATGCCTTGAACATATGGGACCTCCTACTAGTAATCAGTATTATCTAAGGGATTTGTTGATACTATAGCTGTAATATCGTGAATATGCATAGTTATGAAGTTATGATATGTCAAGTTGCTGTACAGGTAGCTAGAAAGCCACTACTAAGTATTTGCTACTTATGCGCTAGCCTTATGACCCTTCACTTGATACTGATTGCCTGTCATAAACTGAACATAGATAAGAGAGTAGTACTAGGAGTACGTTTAGACAGTGCCCCGTAAGGAGCTAAATCCTACTATTGCTATATAAAGTCTGCAAGAAACAAGCGATAGGATCTTAGGAATGAATGGGCTATGCCTTTTTTTCAAAGATATATTCGGATGTGCACGGAACATATATTTTCCGTGACGTTGTATCTTTACAACCCGATTCTTGTCTCTTTTAGTCAGAGTGTAATTAATTTATGGACAACCAGGTAAGGCCTGTCATGTTTTGACTGCTGATAAGTGTGAGCCACAGTATATATTGCTACCTAATTATATAATATCCACAAGAAACATATCCGTGGTAGTATTAGTAACTTCTTATCTTGTTATAAAAAAGTAGAAGATGACATAAAACGGTAGCGGAAAACCATTGTATTCCTATTTGAGTCTATTTGAGAGGTCGACGCTTGAATTTGTATCTACATCAAACTACATATCTTCTTACTTTTAATAACTTTCAGCCTGACCTCTTCTTCTATAATGGGGCCAGCTTCTGTTTGTCGTGTCTTTCTTTTTATAAAGGCGGTGTCCTCGAGAACGCCAGCTGACATGCATATATCCATCCTCCTTGCATGGTTGGGCTATGGACGTATCTTAAAATGATCATCATATTCATCTTTGACCTTGTTGTGTGAGCGTCGGTTCCAATAAGCATCTCCAACAATACGATATCACTGCTTGGTTACGTACATAAAACAAGCACAGCTTTATGTATATACAGGGGCATATGGTTCGCCAGGCAGGTCTCAGTTTGTTCTAGCCACGATGTAACAGCGAAAGCACTTAATAGCAGGGCGCCAGCTCAACTCAAAAGTCTGGCTAGTTCAGGCATAACGGCGATATGGGCCTGTTTAGTGGTTTCTATCTCCGCCAGTTGTAATCAACGTCCATGGCGCGCAAGGGGTGTATATCATGTCATTGTTAGAACAAGTAAGCATGTTATAAAGGGTATGGTTCTCTCTGTCCAGTTTTTTGATAGTAAATATTAATGTCACATTTAGATATCATTATAACGTGATAGTACCAAAAGTTAACATAAGTTTCGAGCACTTATTGGCGTTGGCCATCGTCATAGCACGTACGAGGGGAAGTCTTAGTGGCTGAGATATAACAATGACTTCATGCTGGTCTTACTTGTATCAATATTGTCTGTTGTCTCGTCTTTGGGTGGTTGTGATCTGGAGGGCTACAGCGGAAAAGCTTCTTTATCATACCACGAATGAGCTGACGAAAAGCTAGTCTTTGATTACGTGGCTGGTGGGGGTTTTGTTTTCTTGTATATATCGTGTGCTTATTGTACAATGATATGTCATGTCTCTGCCGTGTGGTGCTCGAAGCGAATAAAGTATTGTGTCATATAACCCTTCTTATCTTGGCTCTCCAGCTTCGATCTCCACGAAACGTGAGGACGAGAGAGAATAGACGATTATCGTTTGTTCTATAGCAAGATATATACTTATTGTTATTAACAAGACCACCCTTGGCGACCTAATGTTGGGCTTCAAATGAAGGAAAAGAACAAACAATTTTAGTCAATCTGGAGCCTCTTCGTATCTTATTCATTCGTTAATCAAGAGTCCCCCCCCCCCCCCCNCCCCCCCTTTTTATATTTTTGATTCTCAAATGATCGTCGGTTCTATAATAACATACAGTCTAAGCTAGGATTCATTCACACACATGGAATGAAGTATTTCAGGGTTTTCTATTCTATATTATACTGGCTTTGAATACTTTATAACTTGTCAGCTAAATACAGTAACAGAATAGCTGGCTAGCTTTTGCTATCATCTTGTAGTCTCTATTTTTCCCAAACATGGCTTACTCATTCATCATGTCTTTATCTTGTTTCAAAAGCATCTACACCGTCCTTTGACGATATCAAGAAGAAATCTGCTCGTTTCTTGTTTTGGGTAGACCGAGGTGAAACGAGAAGATTTAGAAGCAGATACTTATGATATACCCTTAATATAGCATCGTATCTTACCAATCTACTGATACTAATTGGCATTGAAAGCAGGTTTTTTTTTGTCTTTTGTGATACCCCGGAAATATTAATTATAATGAAGCCTGATCTTGAGTAGTAAAAATAAATAAAAGCCTGAGCAAAAATATTTGCCACGGAATCATTTTAGACTAATGACTGTAATCCTAGGCTAAAGGATCGTGCTTCTTTCCCATGGTACGCTTTTTAATGAATAACATAGTATTCTGTACGAACATATTGTTAGTCCCCTGCTACTAGTACAGCATAACTTGTGTTAGCTTCCTCAAGTTCTAGCTGCTCTATCATGAGGGCAGTTGGCTGTACTTGACTTGTTATAGTACATTATAGTATACAGAGTAACTGTGTCTAGTGCTACGGTTGGCTTTCTTTTTCAAGTTATTGAGTTTACTAGTATATGCCTGTTTTGGGCTTTATGTTCTCAATGCTTGGAAAAGCAACCGTTCCCAAGCCTATCAGACTGACGAAGTTACGCCTAAAAAGCCGTAACATAATGCGCCTCCATTCAGGCTATTTCTGCCCTCATAGGAATGGCGAAACGTGGGGATACGCTCACTCAGATCCACGATGACGTAATTGCGGATCAACACCGAAAACGTTGAAATCTTTCATGTTCCTTCGACTAACGATACAGTATAGAAAGTATATGGAGGTCGAGGTTCTAGGGAGGCCTGACATCGGCGGGCAGTCGAAGCAATGCCGTGTCTACAAGTAAGCAGATGATCCGTCGTTATCCTCAAGCCCCCAGGGGAGAAGAAAGAAACTAAGGAGAACAACAACAAAAGTAATAACCGTCTATACAACTATATATAGTAGGACTGATAATACTCGCCTTTATCGTTGTTTCAAGTATTCTTACAAATGCCTCATGAGATAATAGAAACCATGCGTATACTCAAGAGTGATATCATTGCCAAAGAAAACCTCCAACCATACATAAAACGCGGCACATAAATCAACACACTATACTACAGTATTCTTTATATTCCTATTATGCTTACAAGTCGTATCCACGCCATGGTTCTTGTCTTTTCCTGATTCACAAAAAGACGCAAAACTCAATCACTTGCAGAAAAGATTCCCCATGTTTAACTTGCATGTTGTGCCACATAGATTATGGTTATGGAGCACATCGAAGTCGTACAAAAAAGAAATCATCCAAACTAAGAGGTTAACTCAAACTGTGAAATGCCGCCGTGCAAATCAAGTCCGAGGTGTGATAGCTTGACTGTTATATATCATGAGAAAAGAGAAAACAGAGCCAGAAACGACATGGCATAGCAGGACAGGGTATCAGCAAGAAGTAATAGAAGCATCGTCTCGCTTCTTTGTCTTTAAGAAACTCCGGAGTCATTGCCTAGCTAGAAAAGGAGCCTAGTCTCTGTAATGGTTCATCTGTTATGGGGCAGTACCAGTAATCTAGGTGAGGACATTCATGTTTCTTATAATATGCAGACAGACTATTAAAGGTCCAAGGTAGCTAAATACAATAACGGTGTGTTTGTCGTTTCTATTGGTACTCGCTTATGCCGGTTGCAGGAGTAGTAACTCATAGTCATTCTTTTTCTACATTGTTCCCATGACTGTCAATGGCGAATGAAAGCAAGGTAGGCCTTTAGACTAGCAGGCTGACTTGGTTGGTTGATGATGTCTTGGTCCGTCCTGTTTATGTGTTTTTGTTTGGATTGTGGTGTCTCGCCTTGTCCTTGTTTTTTGTCTTGGTCTGTACTGGCTTGTTGTGTGTTTCATCTGACTATGATGCTTGGCTAATATACATAGATATTATATACATAACATTACTGTGTACCTGCTGAAGCGTGCATGGACGTACACGACGTATGCATATAGACATGTTAGTATGACAGAACGTCTGTGCACTTGTGACTTGACTCATGTAGTATATAAGTAGACTGGGTAGGTAGCCACTTAGCACGACAACAAAGACGATATACATATTGTAGATACTAAGATCAAACGACCATCTGTGGTTAAAGGAGTAGTAAAACTGAGAACAACGGATAAGAGTAGATAGTGGGTCCTGGAGGGGCGGCGTCTGCAACAAGTTGTTCATAGTGTGGCACATATACGATGCTTGACAAGACTCTTCTTCATTTAATTGCTTGCTTACTATACTACACCAAGACCTTCTCATTAAGATGGCTTCAAGATATCTAGTTAAACTTAGATATACCCACTACGCATGAACATGTAGTATACATTCCTGGGTAGATTGTCCCATTTCTTGTTGCCTAGTAGTCAAGTTATGATATCGCTTGTTGTCTGTATTGTAGTGTCTAAGCAAGTCGTTATGACTGTTATCATTATGTTTTTACTGATTTACCATGTGTGTATGTCCCACATATCATGTGAGTTGCATAGCAAGTAACCCACCTCCCCCATGAATCAGATACTAAAATAAACAAAGATTCATAACCCTTGATCACCAGTTTCCATTTACGCCAGATAGGCCTTGAAGACGAAGTATCGGAAGTAAGACCGTTGCATTGTTATCTTACTTTCATTAATAGATTTCCCGAGCTTGGCATCTACGGACTTAATAAACCGAAGTCAACTCCCTTTTTTTCATCCAAGCTGTTTGTGACAATAAAACCCGAACTAAGACTGTTGGCACGATATTACAGCGAACTAATATCTTCGTGGCTTGTTCCGTCTAGTTAATCTATACAGATATACCCCGAATGAGAACAAGAACGAACAACTTAGAGCAAGACAAGTCTCATCGCCGAAATTCTAAGCCGAGATTAGTTGAGTTGTTGCTATCATTACATGGTAGATGTTGAGAAATCCCGATCTGTATCAGGAGATTTTCCAGCGAGACGGGGAAAAGAGACCGAGCAAAGAAGAGATGAATTATTTTAGTTTTGCTATATTTTGTTTCAACTACAGTGATCGTTACTATTCAAGTTCATGATAATATTAGTGCCTCTATCGATGGTGCTGCTAGTATGACCATCTAGTGCCATCATATATCAGTGACTTGAGATCAACAATCGAAATACGTGAAAGTGATGAACAAAAAAACAACCACGGAAATAGCCAGAAGATACCATCTAATTCTTCAAATAACAGTCATTAGTAGTCATAATAAGTTCCTATAATTATGAAGATGGAACATCTATTATCTCGTGGCTTTTAGGTTACTTCGTTCCTAAGCTATACCGAGTAGTTCTTCTGTCTTATTTGATATTAACATGACATGAACTATACTATGTAGTAGCATTTCGTATTGTTTGCTTTTTCAACACAAGCTCTGCCGAGTAGTGTTTCGGTCTTGCTTACATAAGTTATACCGAGTACTGCCTTTTTTTATGATCTCGTTCTGATCTACACCGAGTCGACGTTTGTTCTTTCGATCCGGTTGATTTACACCGAACATTATTCGACTTGTCCCGAGCTATTTATTAGCCTCGTTCATTCATTCCTGTGAGTTATACCGAAGAGTCAGTAAAATTCTACACTCTCGTTGTCGAAGCAATAAACGTACGAGAAGAAACGCCTTTTGGTTGTGGCTTACGCAGGGTTGCCAATCATAATTATATCCATTGCTTCGGTCTATTCAACCAACCACCGACCAATTCCATATAGGCAGAGATATTAACAAGACATTAGAAAAACAATGACTCTACTATGAATTCAGACACTTGCCAGGAATGCCCACCGTATCATCAAGTAAGTCAGATAAATGGATGCTAGCGTTCTCATTGCAATTTATCTGCAGTCTATTTCTTGCTCGGTCTTGCTCCATCTACATCGGCCAGGTCAGTGAGTAATGTCAGTAATAATGGACTTTATTGAACAAAATGTACGAATAATGGCTTGTAAACAGGCACATGCTATGTGTTTGCCAAATATCATATGCAGACGGACGAAAGCAAACTCGGCCTCCTGCAGCATTCGATGTCATGTTTGTTTGTTTTCCTTGAAAAAAGGCCTACACTACGACTGACTTCGCTTCGAAGCCTATCGAGCCCAAGAATTGCTGATATAGTGTCTTTTGCAAGGAGTGATTTAACTCCAACTACAATGTTTACACTTCTAAGCTTCTTATCTTCACATGAGACATGAAGGAACAAAAACTCATACGATAATGATCAAGTCAGTCTTTCTTTTCACGGATGGGCTCATGCATGTCTCCCAAATAACCCAGAAACTGCATGCGCTATCACAATAGTACATCCACTACGCCAAGCCACGGTTAGAAGTAATGCCCGATAACTCGTCCTAGCCGCTAGCAAACATCCAGTATCAGTAGCACACTGTCATACATCGGGGACAGCACCGCCACGTCAGCTTCATCTCCATTGCGAGAAGGAGGATTGTCAAGTAGGGAGCGTGTAGGCGAGGATTCAAGATATGGAAAGAGAGAGAGAGAGAGAGAAGAACGTGATGTAGATGCCCCAGGCCAAACAGACAAGTGCATGATATCGCCTCAATAATTCTGCTTACGCTTTCCAAGTTAGGTTAGTAAAAAAAAAAAAGAAAACAAAAACACTAATTTGTACAGCTACATGTTCGTGCATATCTCGCTAAGCACATGCATTGTACATTCCATAATATCGCCCTGCTTGTTAGTAGCGTGATACAGCCAAAGAAGCAAAAAAAAAGCAAAAAAATAAAGATAAAACAAGGCAACCCGCTGTGAACCAACACAGGAGCGTACTTTGGTCGGACGTGCAGCTTTTCAGCGGCAGAAGCTGACACTACTGGCGAATCAGGCTCTCGTATCGCGAACTGTGCTGCAAGAGTGGCTTGGATGGCTGAAATCAGGCCGCAACAGTGAGGGGGGGGAAATGAACAACAGAGATAGTGGCCGTGAAGCTGCATAAGGGAAAGACGATGAGTAGGGAAATAAGAAAAGCAAGGCGCCCTTATTTCCACCAACGTCAGCAATAAAAGCAAACGCTGCAGGCAGCTTTTGCTCCGAATAATCCTACAGCATAAGCAGTCACATGCACACGCCATTGGTTGGACTAGGATATGTGCTCCCGACACTTGTGTTGGCAACCAAGACTAGAAAACTGACATATCATGTTTTTTTTTTTTTACTATTAGTATGGCCAGCCATTTTTCGACACATAGCTGGTTTGAACAAAAAGACATGCGTTTTTGCATTAAGGGAGACATAGGCCTAACATTTGAAGGGAAGGGGGGAGGGAGCCTTTGTTGACGCCAACAGACACCATGTACTTTTTGCTCATATATTGTTAGTTGAGATACAATACACATCCAAAGGGTTTCTAACAATCTGCTGCAGACAAATTAGTACTGACTACTCGGCAATTTAATACCGGTGGTAAGAGAGAAGAAAGCCTACATGTGTTAGCTGTCCGAGAAAGAATATACACTCTAATATCTGTCCCTACTGCAGTCTAGGAGGTCACATTTTGGAGATCGAATCGACAGAGACGGCTGCTCCGAGGAAGAAAGACAACACGGTTGGAGATTTTTGATGCTGCTTGGTGAGCGTTTTCAGCAGGCGAATATATATCGCAAACTGAATGATATTATTGATAAATAAGTAGATAAACCCTATATAGATAGCTCATATATGACCTATAGTAGCTATAGTAGCAGATATTTACTGAGATATAATGACATACTAGTATACTAGTAAATTAAATTTACTCTGAGATATACTAAACTTTGCTGAGACAAACTAAATTATACTTCTGTACCTGATATAGTGATATGCATCGATATACGATGTACTGAAAAGTACTGAACTACGTTGAATGTGGGACACTGAAATCAGTGGACTGCGCTAAACTTTGGTAAACTACACTGAGCTACATTCTGTACTATGCTAGACTGCACTAAATTATACTGACTGAGGCCACTAAACTATACTATCTTAACACACTAAACCCACTAAGCTAACTGAGCTAACTGATCTGCGCTGCTATTCACCGAGTCTAAGATACACTAAAATTACCGAATTAACTGAACCAACCGAATTAACTGAACTAACTAAACTAACTGAACCAACTGAACCAACTGGACCAAATGAACCAACTGGACCAACTGAACCAACTAAACCAACTGAACCAACTGAACCAACTGAACCAACTGAACCACCTGAACCAACTGAACTAACAGAACCAACTGGACCAACTGAACTAACTGAATGACTAAACTAATTGCATAACTAAACTGACTGAATTAACCGAATTAACTAAACTAACTGAATCAACTAAACTAACTAACTGCATTAACTAAGCCAACTGAACCAAATGAACTAACTAAACTAAGTGAATAACTAAACTAACTCCATAAACTAACTGTATTAACTAAACTAATTGCATTAATTAAACTAACTATCTGTGCAGCCATGCACCGAGTATAAGATACACTGAAATCACTGAAATCACTAAAATTACTGATCTAACTGAATTAACTAAACCAATTGGATTAATTGAACTAACTGAACTAACTGAATTACCTAGACTAATTGAATTAAATTGACTAATTGAATCAACTAAACTAACTGAATCAACTAAACCAATTGAATTAATTGAACTAACTGAACTAACTGAATCAACTAAACTAATTGAATCAACTAAACTAACTGAACCAACTAAACTAACTGAACCAACTAAACTAACTGAATTAACTAAACTAACTAAACTAATTGATCTGCGCTGCTATACAACGACTATGAGATACAGTGAAATCACTAAATTACGCTGAAATACACATCCTACATAGTGAATATATAAGACCTGACATACGCTAAAATACGCTAAACTAAGATACACAGAATAAAAATATACTGGAACATCAAAGTACACAGAAACTGGGCTAAACAATATAAATCATAGGTTACCTGCTATAGACATACATATACTAGAATACAACTAGAATACACTGAGACACCCTGAGATACACTGGAAAACACTGAAATATATCTACATTCCACTAAGACACACTAAGCTACAAGACTCACGCAGATATATAGAGATGCCCTGAAATACACTATAATTCACTGAATGAGACACTGAAATTACAAATACTTGAAATTATAGTTGCCTTGCTACAGACAGATGGGTGATGGTGGCTTAGTGATTTAATACTTTGTAGTTCATAGAAATTCTTGATTCTACATTTCTGTCAGTAAGTTCCAGTATAGTCTTCATCTACAGTGGTATAGTTCATCATCTAATGGTTAAAGTATCAAGAGAACTATTACACCGAGTTACATTACAAATTTCTATAGCTGCCTTGTATCTTGATATTCCTATTCCATGTAACATTTGACAGCTGGCACTAGAGCTACGTTTTTCATTAAAAAGGTATGAAATAAGAATTAGAAAAGTAAAACCCCCCCAAAAAAAAAACCATATGTACATCATACTAAAAGGAAACCCTTCCACCCATAATCGTTGCCTGTAGCTTATACTATTTCCAAGTCATCCTAGGGGTTCCAGAGGTCATTAGTGCCGTCCAACATGATCCTGGAGTTGCGAAGCACCATTCGCATTGAGCGCCATAGGCCTTGGTCCTCGATCTCCCAAATCCGATCAGCTGGGAAGAGCAAGCCGTGAAGCGCTGCAACACAGGGGACTAAAGGCTTGCAATAATCTGTAAAATACATCTTCACGGTGTCATCAAATTCGAATCCAACTGTGGATCTATCCTTGATATCGTTCAGATGGTCGTTATCAATGTAGTTCAACTCGTTATAACTGGGGATAAAGTTAAGCGTGCCTGGGCCTTCGCAGTGAATGCAGACCCAGAGAAGCACCCAAAAGAACGATTCGAGATCGTGCATGAATGAATGCTGCTCGCCCTGGAGTAGGCCGATTGCTATAAAGGGCTGGGTTCCAACTACTGATGTAGTAAAAGGAACGTCTTCGAGCTTGGTGGCATGATCAAGATCGATCAGGAACGCACGCCATGAGCCATCATTGGATTCGTTGATCAAGAGGTTGCTAACTGAAATGTCCCGGTGAAGAATGCCCGCTATGTACAGCGACTGGTGACCAACAATACAGTCCTCGAAGCTGCGGAGTAGAGTAATCAGCGAGCTTGACATGTAGATCGCCTCGCCATAGTCGCAGACGACGAGGCGCCGATGGATGCGGTTGTGCAATGGTAAGGAGCTTGCTGTTTCTGCGGTGGTGAGGTCTAGGTTTCTGCGCACATTAGTCCAGACATCGTCATCTATACCGTTTACTCGAACATTCTCGTGATGGTAATAGCGGGCTACGTTGATAACGCCCTTGTATGTTGCCTCGCGGCACAACTCCCCTTCATCTATTTGATTTACGAGGTTCCATGTGTCCTTGATGGCAAGCGGACGTTGAGGATATTCTGGGATGTGGACCTTCCAGCAAGTCGTTGCGCGGCCGACTACGCAGCACGTGCGAATGAGGCACTCATCGACAATCAGCTGCTGTACAACGTTGTTGCGCCTGATTGCAAGGCATACTTGGTCGTTTAGGGTCGTGATGTTAGGATCAAACCCAAGCTGCTCGTTGCCCATCCAGATGAAACTAAGGAGAACGTAGGCAAACTGGTATCCATCCTCGTTGAGGTCGAACTGCTGAGAGGATACTCCTCCCAGGCGATCAAAGGCCCAGACAGTCATCAACGATCCACAGAGAGTGAACCCGAGAACATAGCGGCGTGTCGATTGGATAGTTAGTAGCTCCCGAGATATGATTCCCAGATCAAGACATGATTGCGAGGCCGTTTCGGGCGATTTGGAGTTGACCAGCTCTCCAGGCACGAGGGCATGGATTAGTTGATAGGGCGGCAAAGCATTCTTGTTGACAATGCTAATGCTCAGTCTACCTGTATAGTGATCTGTGTTACCGGCATCCGAGTCTTCATCAATGTGATCGATCCGCACACCTGATCTCGCTATCAGTCTTGTGGGCCTTTCGATGTTTGAAGGGAATTCGTTTGCAAAGGTTGCCAGTCTAGAGCATATTTCCGAAAGCCAGTCCGCGACATTGATCGGCTCTAAGTCACCAGGCCACCCCTCCCAGCCGACACCCTCTACATAGTTCTGGTCGCTGTCTTCTCCGTTACACATCTTGATAAACTCCCTAGATATTGCTTTGATCAGACGTGATTCTCCAAAATACGCCTCATAGAAGCCCGGGATACCAGTGCAGATGGAGCCAATCTTCCTTTCGAGTAAATCCTCTGAGTACGCCTCAAAATCAGACACATCTTCAAATATATTATCGTGCAGAACTGTCAGATATTCGACATCAGATCTCAAATATGCTGTCAAGCCGAATTCTGGAATGGAACAATAGACAAGGTACCATATCTCGACATTTGACCTGAACAATATCGCAGCATCGAGAAGAGGCACCATGTTGTAATAGTTGAACACGCCGGACTCGACGCCTTCTCTGACCTTGGTGATGTCGTTCCGAAGATTGGTAAAGCCAGTCTTGGAGGGGAGCCGGGAAGACAAGGGGTGACACTCCAGCTGAGCGAGAAGGGCAATACAGATGGTTTCTAGGTCTGTTTTAACTAGTTAGCCGAGTACGGAGTCAAGTAGATATATAGATGTTTGGCCAGTGTTACCATTTGAGCTAAGGTCACGCCAAATTCGCGGGAGACTAGTGTCTGCTCTTCCATTGCATATAGAGCTGTAAGCTTCATGCAGATCGCGGAGCGTATCCAGTGTAATGGGATAGTTTTCAAAGTCTTCTTGGTACAAAATTTCCATATCCATTTTGGCTGATAGAGTCTTTGATCAAGGCAGTAGGATCTCAAATAATAAGTTATGCTGAAGTGGCGGGTTAAGTGTCGCGATATGAGCAAGCGATGCGGAAAAACAGGATTAGTCTGTGCCAACAGATCAGATTGCAAAGTAAGACAAAGGTATCGGGACAGCCAGTGTCTTTATGATTGGACTTCCATGGCTGATCCGAGCCGAACGTATATAGTAGAACCCTGCGCTATTTCTGAGGTATAATGTTGACCGACATACTGCTTAGCCAGCAGCTGCTGACGTGTCTAAAGCACAGTACTTTCGTGTTCATTCCGGTATACAGTTGACCCGAGTGTGATGCTGACAGAAAATTTTAAAATTAAATCATGCTGCAATGTGATTAGGAAATTCGTACTAGGTTTACAGTTTCAAATGGAAGCTTAAGTGACCTAGCTGTGTAGTAACAAACAGAGATACTTGCTGCTTTGAACTTATTCGTAGCATAGCAGGGCAGAGAGGCAGAAATTTGCCAACACTGCTAGTTACCGAATACTATAGCCACAGTCATTTATATGAAACTCGTTATAATTACTACTAGTCCCAGTAGACGTTTAGAATGACTGCTAATCGAATAATGCATTAATACAAAAAAAACATTTAATACATAAACCAGGTTATACCGCAAGCGGTTAGTCAGATAACTGTTATAAAGAAACATCTATTGATCAACTCTAGTATTAAATTCAATAGTAAGACAAGGCTTCACATAGCCACTATATTACTACCCTACTAGATTCCTAGTACAGTAAAATAAAATCTAGTATCATATTCCCTGGTAAAGCCACATTCTTCACAAGCTACTATATTCCTACCATCACACTAAGATTAGAAGTCCAGTATTATATTTAGTGGCAAGGCAACAGAAGCTATTATATTTAGTGGTAAGGCATCAGAAGCTATTATATTTAGTGGCAAGGCAACAGAAGCTATTATATTTAGTGGTAAGGCATCAGAAGCTATTATATTTAGTGGCAAGGCAACAGAAGCTATCATATTTAGTGGCAAGGCAACAGAAGCTATCATATTCAGTGGCAAGGCAACAGAAGGTATTATATTCCTACCCTACTGCACTCACATATTCTACTAGATTCCTATAACTCTAATATAAAAAGTGTAGTATTATACTTATGGGTAAAGCAAAACTTTACACAAGCATTTGATAATCCTACCTTACCCTACTGTACACATATGATACTGTATTTCTACAACACTACAATATTAGTTTACTATGATATCGTTGAAGCAAAGCTACTGTATTCCTACCCTACTGTACTCACATAATGCTTTGTTCCTATGACCTTATAATAGAAGTTTAGTATCATATTCATTGATAAAGCAACGGTTCACAAGCTACTATTCCTACAGTCAAAGTAAGATGGAGTCCATTATGATATTCACTGGTGAAGCAACACTTCACAGGCTACTGTATTTCTACCATGAAAGTAAAAATAAAAGTCTAGCATTATTTTCGTTTACAAAACAACATTTAACAAGTTACTATTCCTACCTATTACAAAAAGTCTACTATTCTTTACATTGGATAAAGCAATACTTGACAAATTACTATTCCTACCGTCACAATAAGATGGGCTGAAACGGACGAACTTTTCAAGCCTATCCTAATTACAAATAGCACTAGCTTATAAGTCTTTGTTCTTCTTGTCAGTTGAACCGAGAATTACCGAAGAGTAGTTCCCCCCGCCTTGGTGCAATAGATATTACTTCTCTGCACTATTGGTCTCGGTTCTATTCTTACCCGATACTTGATATCTCTCTGCGCTAAGCTAATTTCAAAAGTACTTGTCAGCCCATTTTGGGGTTTGGTTTAATTGCATATGTTTTAATCACACCTTTCTCATAAAGAGCATCGTCCTTTTTGGGGTACCTTTTAAAACGAAAGAAAAGAGACCGGCTGCCTATTCACCGATATTCTAACTTGCCGATTTGCTGCTTTCAATTCTATCTAAGTCTCCTGAACCTTACATCAGTTGCTACTACTATAATTCAAGCAGATATGTTAAGTCTCGTCATAGTATATTACCAACCCAGTAATGAGTTAAAAGAAGCACCCGTATTGATCTAATTGTCTGTTGGATGTGGCTGTTGTATGAGCAATGACGTTTTCATGTCAGATGCTTGATATTTGCTGTGAATAGTTACACCGCATTAACCCTAGCGTAGCATATATTGCTACAGATAAAGAACAATAAATTGATCCATGTCATGTGATACAAGTAAGGATCTTGGCTAGGGATGCTCAGACATTTCTTTCTCCAGTAGGAATTTGGACTTGTTCTTCCTTTCTTTCTCTTCCTTCTAAAGTCTCATTGTTCCATTCTACTAGATTTATACTAGGAGAAACCCAACGATACAATCCACACTACGTTATTTACCACCCTTTTTTTTTTTTTCACTTCAATTCCAATTCTCTGTTTCGTACCCTTCCCTTTTTTTCTCCCTTTTTTCACTTTTCTTTTTGACTATGTTGACGGTCAAACAACTTGTCTTTGCCTATGACCGGGCTGTCTGGCAAGACTATAGGGCCACGTCCAAACACACTATTACTAAAGCCTTGGCTGAGGCTACAGAGGATGAGGCCCGATCCGCCAAAGCAGAGGCAACCAGGCTCATGATTTCCCACCCAAAAAAGGCCATGGCAGCAGTATCTAGAGCGATACAGACACGCAAGAAAGCCGAAGCTTCTCGGGTCAACGAGAACATAGCGGCTCAAGAGAAACGACTAGCTCACCAGTATCTGAAAGCCGTGATTAGGGCCCGGAATGCACCGACTCGGTTTCTCGATTTCATCCGCCTTGCCGAGGACAACTTGTTTCTAATGCTATTCGTCCTGCCTTGCTCTTGGCCGCAGATTTTAATCCAGCCGGACGGAAAATTCTACCCAAGACGCTTGCGCACTTGGTCTGACTTCGGCACGATTCACGCCCAGACATTCGATACTTTGCGTACCATGTTTACAGAGCAGGAGCTTTTTCCCTCCAAGGGAGAAATCTCTAATCTCTGCCAAAGTACGCTCTACGATCGCGCCGTGCACACCCAGTCGACACTTGATGTGTTCATGGATTGTGCTATCGAGAGGTGTACTAAGGAAATAGTGTCCAAGTATCTTATGGTTACAGACGACCCTACAGTCAGTGAAATCTACATTACCACGTCTCCTTATGGGTTACAACCACAGTCAGAGCATCTGGATGGTCCATCCCGATGGGGAATTGCGTATCACCATGATGGATGCCACTTGCCTTTTGTCATAGGAGACTACCATGTTCCATACGTCGGAATGACCAATGACTTGCGTCGCTTCTTGTTCTCTCTTCCTAACGAACAGTTCTTCGCAACCGTGGCTGAAAATGTAGTTCTATCTCGGACATGGGAGGGCAAGGCAAACGATATCATGGTTGTCAATATTCTTTCTCGAGCTTACGACCACATGATTACTGCTGGAATCGAGTACGGCTATGTGTCAACAGGTGACAGCCTGCTCTTTCTTCGTGTCCCGGAAAATGAACCCCATACACTGTACCACTTCTGGGCTTTATTTCCTACCTCATCCATCATCGATCCCAACATCAAACTCGAATCAGCTGGAATCAACACGCGGGCACCCCATGCTACTGCCGTTGCGTATTTTTCCAGTTTCATTATCCATGCCCTCCAGTCTACCCCAAGATCCTCATCGTGGATTATGGCCAGAGAAGGCAACACAAGAAAATGGCCTGAACTATACGACGAAGAAGACGAATCAGAAGTAGCCCCGCAGCCAGCTGTTTCCCAGGGGGCTTCAGAGCGGTCATATTCTACATCCAACTCGGGGCCATCCACGGAAGGCCAAGACGTGATTACCAACGATACCAGTGCTACGCTGCCCGTGACGGCGAATGCTCTGGCCATACCATACTGCACATCTGAATGTATCCTTGGCCTTCATGATAACATGCCGTTGGACAACGAATGTCCTAATGTCGAGCTACATCGAGCTGCATTCGCCAACAAAGACAGCCTGCCATCGGGTCTGCCATCGGGTGGACATCCCGTGACGGCGGCTGAGGCTGGGTGTCTCCTTATAAAGCAGCTCTCCCAAAACAAGGATCATGACTGCGAATGCCTTGACAAACTGGGCTATTTCACCGATCGCACTGTGCTCTTTAGGATAACTTTGACTGGGTACGGCTACACATTCATTGCGCAGGGAGTGCCGGAATCCTACTACGATCTGGTTGAGAGTGAAGCCTCCGTATACACAGCACTGCGCAGTTTCCAGGGCCGTCTGATCCCCGCCTTCCTCGGCATCATCAACCTCCAACGACCGATTCCACTAAACTCAACATCGTCTATTCACCACTTGCTGCTGTTAGCGTCTCCCACCCCGGACTTTGGGACGACCACTTTGCTTCCTGTGGTCATGACGCTTGAAATGGAAATGAAACGCACCGTCCGCGAGCTGTCAGTGGCAAACTTGTGGCTTCATAATTGTGGTGATAAAAACTATGCCTGGAATCAAAAGGAAGGTCGTATGATGCAGATTGAGTTTTTGGAGTGCGAGTTCAACCATAAGGCGCTGGTCGAGATCGTCAAATGAATTGAGTGCAGGTGCAGGCGACAGTCTTTTTATGTCGATTTTCATGTTATTCTTCTGTTTTATTTTCTTATGTCTCTTTCTTTTTCTGTTTCTTTTCTATGCTTATTCCTTTCCTGTGCTTCTTTTCTTCCAATGCCTCCTTTCTTTCTTGTATTCCCCTTCTACGCTCTATTTGTCTCTTTCTTTTTCATGTTTCCTTTCTTTCTTGCGTATCATGTTTTATGACATCCTCTTGTTCAATATTCTCGCGTTAACATCCTCAAGATATGCTGTTTCGCGTTTCTTGTGCTATTTGTTCGTCGGATGATTATTTTGCTAAACCCCTTTTTACATTCCGTTGTAATGAACTGCTTCATGTATTCACTCTTATCATGTATGTCTTTACTTTCTCCTTTTCTTTTAATTTAGTCCCTTTATGTTTGATACTACTCTGTATACCATAATGCATTGTCCTTGATTCTTATACTATCAAGCAATCTTGTACTATACTGAAGCACTAAACATTGGATTATGTTCTACAGTCAGTTGTTATTTAGCTATTAGTTTTTAAATAAGTTGATTATATCTCAATGTATGAGTTGTCCGTAATTAGTAGATGTCTGAATTCATGCAACCAACTTTACTGTATCCAGAAAGACTCAGTCGTGTGCAGAGTCACTAGCATTGTACTTGTAATAAAACAGAACATTTAAGCAAAGTATAGACCAATTCGCCAGTATTACTATGGGAGTTATAGAGGGGTCATTTAGAATATCAAAGAAGGGTCTAGAAGTGATAACATTATGACCTTGTTTAGCTCAGTAAACCTCTGTTTGAATTCTATGAGTCTTGAATTCGCATTGTCTCAAGAGCATACAAGTGCTCTATTTAAGAACAAGTTGATTCAGTAGCGGCTATCGTTCTAGCGATGTTATGTGCCATATTCTAGTACTGTGATAGGAGTCAAGTTATGGAAAGAAGCTTAGTTTTGATTATCTTCTATACCGAACCTCATAAAGAGGTATAGGCCTGGCAATATAGAAGCTATAATATCGAGCCAGTCCTTCGGGACATTTGGTCACACACACAATATCGAGCAACCTACTGCTTCGGCGTGGAGTCCCTAGGTCACGTACCAAAATGTTACCTATACCGGAATTATCAAGGCGCTAAACACAACAACAGCAACAACAACAACAACAACAACAACAACAACAACAACAACAACAACAACAACAACAACAACAACACGTAGCAGAGACGTGTTCTGGCTATTCTAGCTGCAACTGCCGTTTTAGCAAGCATCTGTTATTGTTATTGTTGTTGTTTTTGTTGTTTTTGTTGCTGTTGTTGGTATCTATTACATTGAGAAATCCAACTTCGGAAACAGCGGCAACAGATATCGCTTATTGTTTGTTGTGGTTTCCCCATATAGCTGGGGCTGGAACTGCCCTGACTAACATTTGAATTCATAAAAATGGTATCTTCTATTATAAATTCCACTTGTAGCATCCTAGTATCACACATATATCAATACAGCTCTCACTGGCACAGTATGAAAGACGTTGTCTACCTTAACAAGACTCAAAGATCTATTGTGATTCCCATATCAACCTCAGACAATATACAACATGATTACATCCTGACCAAAGAGTATTGTCTAGTGCTAAATGCCTTTAGTGTTTACAAAAGTGTCCAAAAGGCGACTAAAAACGCTTTATGATATCTTTTTTACAACTCGCTCCTCTGCCTTTAATGAAGCTAGCTGCTGTTTCGTAGCATTTTATTTTTACTTCAACTGACTTATCCTATTGTAGTTAGTTTTTGAATAAAATTAAAGAAAAGAAGAACAGGCAAAATAAATAAGGCTATACTAGCAATCTGAGTTTCTTTTCTTAGAGATGGGTTCTTTGCCCCTTGAATAGTCACGAGAAACGTAGCTTCCTGAATTCGGCATAGTCTAACTTGCTAGCGTATTCTAGCTTTAATCCTCTCTTGTTCGTCTGTCCAATTATCTGTGTAAATAAAGCCAGAGTCGCCTCCAAGAATTTTTCAACCCGATTGAGTGCTTTTTAGCCAATACAAATTGCCCCTAAAGCAGTGTGTCGTTATCTTTTCCTATTACCACCATCTTCCAACAAGTCAATGGAAACTAACAGTAGCTTGTTGATGAAAGATAATTGAACTAAGCCAACTTAGATAAAAACAAGTGGTATATGCTTGATACAACACACTACATAGTATTAGCGCGAGATCTGTTTTTTTCTGATTCACAAATGTGCATGCCAAATAGTGATGTCTTGAATCTTTCCATCGTTGCAAATAGAAACATTCACTTATTCTGCTTCTGCGCGGTTCAATGACCATACTAGGTGGGGTATATTGATTGAAGCCATTCCAGTCAAGTCTAAAAGAGAAACTAACTGCTAGTTAGGCACATTAGCTCACAGAAACCAATTGTTCACTATTCAGTCTCTCTATAGCTCAGGCTAGAAGGCGAGGTAACAGCCTTATTCATAAGCCATTGCCCTATCTTATGCCCTGCCGAAATATATCAAAGAGCGAATGTAAAGAATGAATGTTAGGTTAGGAATATAATCTAGGTCACGTTATTTATCACTTAAGGTATTGTAACTTAGGGCAACATTATTAGGAGCATCATTACTTAGCATCATCACTTAGGTCATCATTACTTAAGGTAATGTTATGCTAAATTATCAATTGGGTAGTTGCCATCATCGGATACTTGGATGATACTTTCAGTGGGTCAAGTAAGACTAACACAAGGTCTATTAATAGGGACGATCAGATGGTTTTGATCAGGCAAGGTAAGTATTACGAAACATTGCAACCCTTGTAACCTCACATTACAAAAGATTAGACTTAGGCATCAGACAATGATCAGGCCAAAAAAAAGCCAGCAATATCAGTTGTTATAGTATTATATTGAGAGCATTTAGTTCTGCTGCCTATAATAAAGTCAGCAATCAGTGCTAATAGCTATATTTCCATACTAGGCCATGACTTATGGCAACATTATGCCACATATTACCATTTAGGCAGTTGCCATCATTACATACTTTTGATGGGTCTACTATGTATAATTAGGGATATCAGACGGTTCTGACTAGGTACAGTAAGTATCACGAAACAGTGAAACCATCATAACGACACATCAACTAACATAATTGACTTAGGCATCAGTAAATGAGATTAGGCCAAAAAAAACCTACAAGATTGTCTTGTATAATGAAGAAGCTCAATTGACCATGATAAATTCAACTATTAATCCTATTACACTAGGCCTTAATTTTGGCCAACATTATGTTATATAGTACATATTATCAATTTAAGTGATTGCCATCATTCTATATTTTTAATGGGCCAAATACTAGTGTTGACAATTTTAGGAAGCACTAAATCTCTCATAATTCATATTACTACTTAGGCATCAATGACTACTAAGGCCTCCAAATAAAAACCCACAATATTAATTATGTTACTAAAAAGGCCTATTTCTGATGCCCCAAGTAGTATTAGTGCTAGACACTAACCCACAAAACTAGATAAACATTGCAGGGCTCA
Organism: Endoconidiophora laricicola; assembly: GCA_001640655.1. Classification (NCBI taxonomy): domain Eukaryota; kingdom Fungi; phylum Ascomycota; class Sordariomycetes; order Microascales; family Ceratocystidaceae; genus Endoconidiophora; species Endoconidiophora laricicola. The sequence continues at coordinate 8,373 of LXGT01000287.1, read as the reverse complement.
AAGGGAAGTTACTATCCCAACAACATTTTACATTAAATAGTTACTGTTTATCTATTGGCATAGGAAGCTTTTTAAAAGCCTTTTCTTTTATTTATCAAATCTATTAAGAAAAACATTTAGTCCCGGTAATGCTAGTATCTAGACTTTGTTAGTTCAGAACAGAATGCGTTGGAAAATATTCGTTGGATGATTTATTCAAAGCAGAACTAAGACTATATAAACAGAAGAAGAAGAAAAAGAATAGGCATAGCCTAAGACATAAGAGACAGATTCTGGAGGAAAATTTTTCAAGTACAAAAATCAAAAGAGAACAAAAAAGCAAAAAATAAATCGTTGGAAAATTAACACAACTCATGATGTGAATGAATGTAAAAAACCAGATAGAAAAGAACCCAATTTTCGACTAACAAAGACGAAAATGGAATTGCGCTGCCAAAAATAAAAAACCCAATATTCATTACACCATAGGCGCAGTCAAATTGACGGCGGGAACTAGTGGCGATGTGCTCCGAACTAACGCCATAGATGGTGGCGGCTTAGCCTCTAGACTTTTAGGCGGTATTACTAGCTCCGGCCAGGACTGTGGCATCTCTCCAGGGCTTCCGTCATCATTCCAAACAGGATTAAGACGCAACGGATTGATCTCAGGGGGCACAGGTTCATCCTCCTTCGAAGAACCACCGCTATTAATGCTTCCACTACCAGCTAGACTGCGCTTGTTGCTTTCAGCACGAGACCGCGGAGCTCGGGCTGGAGCCGGCACCAGCGGAGATGGGGTAGCAGCTAATAGCGGCATAGCCGATATGCCACCGCGTGGACGTGTCGAGGGATTGCGCAGTGATGACATTGACATGGCGGAGCCATAACTAGAACCGAACGAAGACGGCGTACGGACCGTCATGTACGAGGCGAACTCATCTTCCATAGCGACGTGCTCGAGACCGCACAGGACGCCCTCGGCAAAGGCACAGCCAGGCGGAAGAATCAGTGCGGGTGCGCCGGCATTGACACGAATCAGGGCATTGCTCAGCTCGAACAGATCGAGGTCCTCATCAGCCAGAATCTCACGAAATGGATTCTCCTCGGCAACGTCAAAGGCACTAGGCGCGGTTCGCGGGCGCAGAATGCCAGACAGTGGTGTTGAGCTGCCCTCAGGCACGACGATGAGACCCCACCGGCGCGCAGTTGCCACGGCAGACTCGATATCCAAGTCAGCATCCCGAGCGGCCCGTCGAAAGGCTGAGCTCTCACGGAACGAGTGTACCGAGCCATACAATGCCCACCACGTGCGGCCGTTGATAAAGACGGCCGGCCCATTATCAACAGGAATAGGCGGTGGTGGCGGTGACAGGTTGGCGGGCATCGAAGTCCCAAAGGCAGAGTGGCTGATGGTGCAGTCGGCGGCGGCCTTGGACGCTGGGACATCAGCTTCTGGCTCGTCTTCCTCCGGTATACATGGCGGCATCTGCTGGTCCACGGTATCCACAAAATCTTCCAAGATGTTAGCCGTCACGGACTCAATATTACGTCTAATCTTGAACAACTCCTCGCACGCCGAGGATGTCTCTTCAAACGCCAAGTTCTGGTCAACATCGGCGTCAGGGTCGTCATCGCGCAGCCGCAACATCGAGTCCGTAACTACCTGCCATAGCGTCAAGTACGTGCGCTGCGGAATGTTGAGCGGCGGCATGGCGTCAACGCTGCTTTGCGAGTCACAACTAGCTGTGTCAAAGGTGGTCGCCGAAGCATCAAGGAAACCCTCGAGTAGCGCCGCCGGCGCCGCCGCAGTGACGTCATTAGCCCGTGAAGATGAAGAAGAAGAGGCTTTGGTGTGTGCCAGAAGGATGCTCTGTGATAGTGGTAATTGGGTTAATTTTCTGCCGCCGTCGAACACATAGTCAGCCTCAGTTTCAGAATACTCCGACTCCGAGTCTGAGTCCATCGCCGGAGGAGGAGTTGCATGCCGCGACACTACCGGCGGCAACGACGCGCCTGCACTTCGTGAACTCAAACTAGTAACCGATGCAGAATATATCAGCTTGTCGCTCGGTGACGCCACCCGGCGCATGCCGCGGCGCAGACATTCATTAACAATGGCCAAATCGCGCTCAATATCGACTGCGCCGGTTGTCTTGCCCTGGCCCCGATTGATCTGCTGCTGCTGCTGCTGCTGCTGCTGACGCTGCTGAGCCACGTACGAACTACCGCGGCTAAACGAGCTACTCCGGCTCGATGAGCTCGATAGCACAGGCGATCGCGGTGGAGACGCCATTTGTGCCAGTGCACCTGGAGACGACGCCGCCGACATCTGGCTGCTGCGGTTTAGCGTGTACCTTGCGTGATGAGCGTGTGGTGCCCACGTGTTGCGAGCTGAGCTACGCGCTGGGATTGGTACTGGAGCTGCTGTGGCTGTCGGCGTCGTTATTGCTAGTCCTGTCTCTAAGTCCGATCCTGTCGATGTTCGAGGCGTAGATACCATTGATACGCGACTACTTCCACTGTAGCTTCCACTGTAGCCGCTGCCCTGGCCTGATGAGGCCATCGAGCTTCGCTGTAAATCAGTGTATCTCTGTTGGCATTGATGTTGCTGCTGCTGCTGCTGCTGCTGCTGCTGGTCGGTCTCCAGTCGTCTGTTGTATACTGGACTTCCGGACTTGTGATACCGTTGCAACAGCTCGTTCCGGACATCACCGATCTCAGCCCGCAGATGCACCATGCAATATCGCACTCGCGAATCTTCCGTCTCGATCATTGCCCGATACCGGCAGCCCGGCTTGGAACAGGCCGGTGCGTGTAGTTCGTAGTCCTGTACAGTGAGAAGACAAACACAGTTAGCACCCATATTCAGCAACACAAACAAATCTCATATCAAGACAGTACTACTGTCTGCCCAGTCTTGACAACGTACCATGGCCATTGTTCTTATAGAGCCTGTGCTCTGCATTGCTTATATAAGGAGCCCTTCTTGCGCCTTTAGTTCAATATTGTACGGTATGCGTTGAATCTAGTGCTAGACAGAAAAAAGAAAAGCACAACGCAGTCTTGTGCTTCTTCAACGATTAGATGAAGCAAGAGAAATAAAACAAAAATAAAATAAAAACACCAGAATATTTGGCTCTGTATAATAAAAAAAGGTTTCTAGAAAACGAATACAAAAAGATAGAATTGACTAAATAAACAACTCAGGAAGCATAGCGAAGCGGAGGGGGGGGAATGTCGATATACAAATAGGCGTTCAACATAAATCGAGAGAGTCCTGCCACGAAGAAACAAAGAAACCGAAGAAGATTGACGTTTTTTTTATTTTATTCTCTGTAATCTCACACGTTTGATGGTTGAACAATTGGGGGAATAATATTAAATATTCAGAACATATCAAACAAGTCTAAAAAAAAAAAATTGCTTTCTTCTTCCTTGTTCTCATCACGTTCATGAACCCAGCTTCTAGGTTAGGAGGATCCGCAACAGCTCCTTTCTACGCGTACGAACACCAAATAATACATCATTACTATACGCACAAGAAAAGAAAAAAAAACTCCCCCAAGTACTACTTGTTCTTCTGAAAATATTCTCTAATTTTTTCTCTCTCATATCATTAGCCTCTCCGGGCGGAAGTCCGGGTGTATTCTGTCAGAATCCCGTCAAACACTGTATTAGTAAAACATGTGGCTTGACTATCGTGGGATCTAGAAACTAAGCTAAACACCACGCTTTCTGTATATTCTGTGGAGTCTCTCTCACTCCATAACTTTAGATACTATTGTTCGTTATCCCTCGCATAAATCTGCAAGGAGAGGCTACCAGTGTTAGTTCCCCTCTTTCTGTTCCCTCACTAGTTCTCCCTTTCGTAGATTTTGCTTCTTCTTGGAGTTTCTGATATAGCTCATGAATTATATATCCTCTATATGGTATCATGACATCAGCTTTTAGTGCCAGATATTCGCTTCTATCATATCTCTTGTGTTCATTACTATCCCTAGAGGTCAGGTCTCCTTATAATTACTTCTCATGGCGTTCGTTCCCTTAATCTTGGTCATGTCCGATGTTTCAAAAAAAAAAATCTTGTTAAATATCTATCTACATACTATTGATCATTTCACTCTAGCTGGCTGTCGCGTATTTCTTCAACTATTACCATTACTAACACCCATCACTGGCGCATCGAGAATTCCAGTTCTTACCTTGTAGTCGCCGCCCTTGCATACTCTTTTTTTTTTCTTTTTGTTGTTGAACGCCCCTTGTTCTTCCGTGTTTCTGTCTGGGACCTTGTAAGTGCCTCTACAGTTTGTCGCTTATATTGTCTATGTAATAAGTAGATGGCCTATTACGATCTGATTACATGTTATTAATATACGCCCAACCGTTTCATTACACGTAGTTCATACTAAGCTTCCTAAGTCTCCCAACTAGAACGAGGCTCTCAATTTGTTAAGGGTAATCTAAGTGTAAATAGTGAAGAAGTAGGAGAATAGACACTACAAACAAGATCACTAAAGAATGATTTTCTAGTAAAGATTTCCACTGACGTTAGGGCAATGGATACTTTATGTCTCTTCTATCAAGAGAGTCCTCTATTATGTCCAACATCTTGCCTTACCATGGTATCCTTGTCTTGTCCCTGTCACCTTAACAACATCCTCCCCTCCTCCTCTACGTCGCCCTGGCCGAGTACAGAGTGAAAATCAAGATCCAACTTATTAGTATTAACACTAAAGAGTGCCCTTTTATTTTTAGTTTATTTTTCAAGCTAATGCTCCTCCATCCTGCGCATCCTAAGCAACTTTTTCGATTATAGTACTCGTTTTTCCCGAAACCTGACAAGGAAAACCCTACTCGACATAGTCTAAGAATTTGAAATTGGGGAAACCAAAAAAAAAAAAAAAAAAGCTACCAAAAGGCTTAATAAATCTGGTATTCACTCTTAAATCATTAGCATGGGATGAAACTAAATCAAATTGTAGTGTTTATTTCTTATTAATTTTTTTTTTTTTCAAGTTCTGTAACAATTCGGTTGAGAGGCTTCATTTAGTTATATTTACAGTAAACTAAGAAAACTACTATACATCGTGGAAGTTTACTGTGCTCTCCTTAAATTATATGTCTATAGTAATTGAAAACCAATCTTTAACACCGTTTTGTCTCTATCGATAATCAGAATTCAACGATACGTCAACCGTGCGTCATTATAGGCTAGTAGCCATGTTTTACTGTATCAATTATATACAAAGGCTTGGCTTGAACATGGATCATGGCAGCGTGTCCCGTTCTGTTTGTAAAATACAAGAGAATAGATACTACTAGTAAAAAGTCGACACACATCATGTTCAAAATAATTGGTTATAAAATCAAGTATCGTTTTATATCTGTGTACCTCAAAAAGCATGTGTGTGTAATCAGTATAGACTTGTCAATACCAAAACTCTCCATTCAATTTGAAAAATTACAGACGTGCTGACGACTTTTAGGCCTCGTACTTGATCGGTCAAGGCCTTCTTCCTTGCCTTGCCGTGGCTTCGACAAGGTTAGCAAGCAGCAGCCAAGGTCCTCGCAAACGAACTACTGGAGTGAGCTTTCTTTATCGGTTGTTATCTATTTTTTTTTGTTTGTTTCTAGTGCTCTAGTGCTCTGGCCATGTTTCTCCTTCTTTATCCCTCTCTTCCTGTTCTCTTTCTCTCTCTCTTTATCCTATGTTCTTATCTGGCCTTTCAGCGTCGTATTTTTCTTATCAGGGAGAAATTAGAGAGCTGACAAGTTTGTCTCTAAGGCTACTAATGTTGTTAGGGTTACTTTATCCTGTTGGGATTCTTTATCCCACCAATAGCCGTACATTCCTGGAGTTGTTTCTCGTTAATTTATATTTTGGTCGCGCTAAAAAAGTAGAGGGTTAGAAACGGCCCAGCCAACATTTTATCAGCGACACGTAGTTTCTTGATTAATGTACTCTTCCTTCATTACTACTAAATTGTAGGTTAATTATGATAAGTAGCCTTATATTATTGTTTAGCCCTTCTTTCTCTTTCTCTTTCTCTCTCTCTCTGTTCTTATTCCCACAATATCTTACCTGCCCACTCGATATGGAATTTATGGGAAAAGCCTCTTACTTTCTTATTCCCTTGCATATCTTCCGAAGCTGACGACTAGTAGGGAGATGAGCTCAAAACTACGGGCGCTCTATTCTACATGATAAAGAAAAAAGCTACATAATACATATTGACAGGTTGCAAAAAAAGTTTTTTAGTAAGGTATCAGTGGCAACTTTGAACCATTGCAAGGAGCCTAGCTGAACAACCATTAAATATTTAGTCAGACGCATTAAGTTCCGACACGTCATCTTATTGCATCATACGATCAAAGTCAGCATGTTAAGATCAAGGGTTATGTTAGGGTTGAATAGTTTGTCGGACATCTCAATCCTTACAGTGGAGAGACAAGGATAAGAACACACGGCAAGGAAGAGAGCTAACCAAACTATTAGTACATATCAATTAAATTGTTACATTCCGAACTTAAGCGCTGTTGGTTTAGGTCATAGCTTCTGTACTTAGCTCTATATTTGGAGCTTTAGGGTATGTTATAGCAGACTTGGGCTTTGAATTTTAGCAGTTATATACTATATCAAGCTAGTGGAACTACGCTAGCCCATGCTAGCATAGCTGTTTCTAATCTATTGGCGTGGGTGAAAAGAACAGGTGACTTTTTAGTAAGCTTTCTTCTCCCTTGCAGTCGGAATTGGAGCAAAAAAAAAAGCAAGAGTGTATTTTTTTTTCTTTCTAATGTCTCCGAGAGAGAGACACGGGAAAAGTAGTGCTGACGCTATTATGAATGCGGCACAGTGAATTATGAATAGCTATTAGTAATCATAGTAGCCGATCGTTTTCTTGATATGGCATTGAGCCCGAAGGTTTAGCTTGGTTTGTCTTTGAATTTATTGTTTCTTGATTTTATTGCCCTTCCCCCCATGAACCCGACCAAAGAGAGCACAGCCGAGCCTATAATTCTTGTGAGCTTATCTCAATTATCACTAGATAAAGTAGGAGATTGACGGGTTAAGACAAACCACCACTCTTTGCCTGTTATCACTATGTAAAAAAAAAAAGGGGGGGGAGGGTACTCCAAGCGTGAGATATATAAAAGAATAAATAAATAAAAACTAGACTTAGGCAGAGAATGGAAAGAGATGGCCGATTTGATTCCGGAGTGAACCTGATCCTGAATATCCAGCTCGCTTCCATTCCATCCCTGGGCAGCGTCCGTCCGGGCGTTCACTTGTCTTGGAAGTATATGCTTTGAGAGGATACCCTGAACAGTAGATACGGGCCTACTATCTCAGTGATTATAATGTAAAGGCTCTATAGCGGCATACAAAGACTCTCAAGTTAGGGGAATTAGGCACTATCTAGAGCTTCTGATAAGAACGAATCTTCTGTTGAATTACATTGAAATGTTCAGGACAGGACAATAACTCCGTTTAGTTGATGTGATGATTGCCTTCAGGTCTATGAATACACTGACGAGCCAGCCAATGGGATATTAAGCCGGCTGACGGGCCTATTTGCACCCACTACAGCATTCTGTTCCCATCCTATCCTTGTTCAGACCTTTTCCCTTGTTTTGACACTCAGATTGTGGAAATCAAAATATGGGATTACGTTCCACGTTGCCACATTTTCAGTGTGCCGTTTTTTATACTGTGTTTATTCTTTTCTTTTCTTTCTCTCATGGCAGAGAGCCAGAGAAATAGTGGTAGGCGTTACTGAGTAGCCTGATACTCGAGATATCAAACCCAGTTGTCTCCCTTACGATTCTGCACATGATAGACATATGGTTCGTCAGTGGCTCATGATTTTTATCCCTAGCGGAGGAATCTTTCTTTTTTTTCTTTTCCTTTTTTTTGGGGGAGGGGGGGGGGGGGGGGGAAGTATTTGTCAATTACAAAGACTACATTATGCATAAAAAAAAAGAAACAAAAGAAAGAACATAATCTAGACCTTTCCCCTCTTTTTTTTTCTCTCCCTTCGAGTTTCATACAGAGCCGATCTATTTCAAAAGACTTTCCCTGATGATACCCTTCTACTGATATCACTCTTTTGTGGTGTTATTTATACTCTTATCCAGTTTCTAGATCTAAGAAGACTAGTTTAATACTGAAGCTATGGCAAACTTGCTTCTAGGAAGAATTTCGAAACACTGGCAATATCGGCATTGGTCACACTTCAACAGTATAATATGAATCCTAGTGTTAGTATAAAGATTTTTACGGCCAGTCACAAATCCTGGCGTCAAAGGTGAGGAACAACAATTTCGTCAATAACGGAATGGTTTCTACTTGAAGGAAGAAAAGAGAAGAAGAAAAACGCCACCAACTTGGCAAGT